>JAOWAW010002251.1:7822-31175 GCA_028565695.1 Nicola tetela | reverse complement strand
GGAGAAAGGGAGAGGGAGTTGTGTTGGTCAAACAATGAAAGTGAGAGATATCTGTACGAGAATGGGAGGGGGAGGGGGAGAGAGCGCTACAGATCATTTGTCCTCCACTCCGTACTTTTTCTTCAGGTCCTCGATGTTCTGCTTCTTCTTCTCCTTGTCCATCTGCTTGTTCATCTTTGTCGGTTGGTAGTATAATACTACAAGATAACGATTGCAAACGTTGAAACCAGACAGGTGTTCGCAGGCATTTTTTGCATCGAAGATGTCCTCGTACACAACGAACGCAGTGCCTCTAGTGTCAGAAGCTGTCCCAATTCTTATCTGTCGAATGGCACCGTACTTCCCAAAGATATCATACATCTCCTCTGTTGTAATCTTGTAGGGAAGATTTCTCACGTACAAAATCCTGTTAACCTCCGGCGGCAGACGGACATTAGTCCGCCGAGAAGCTTGCATCGCCATGACGGTAAACTTTACTATAAAAACTTCTTTATCCAACAGTTCAACGTGGGACCGCGCACTGTCAGTGGGTATCTGATCTGTTCGTTTTGAATCTTCTGTAGTTACGTGCAGACGACGTTCTGCTAAAAGCAATGAAGTCCAATCCCCCTGGATTGTCGCCATTTGTACTATAAATGCGCATGCGTGGAAAGCAGACGCACTCGCTACGCGTTACGTCGTTGGAGTCTTTAGTAGTACATGTATTCGAAATTCCTACTTTAGCGCGGCTTAACAGAGCGCAACCTACTTCGGCGCGACTCAATGCAGCGCATCCCAATGGCCGCCTGCCCCAACAGAGCGCACTCCGGCGTGACTCTGGCGCAACCTTAAGCCCAATGGAGCGCATCTCAATGAAGTGCACCCTAACAGAGCGCTTCCCAATTCAGCGGTCCCCAATTCAGCGCAGCTTTAGGTCCAATGGAGCGCATCTCAATGGAGCGCACCCCAACAGAACGCTCCTCGATTTAGCGTCTCAGACATATTGCTATTATATTATATTTGAAGGGTTTCCCCAAATAGAGGATGTCACCTCTAATCGAGGGGGTCACCATTGAAGTGTATACATGTACATTACAAGAAATCTGAGCGACTAATTAGGTGAGAGTGTATGCTACTGGGGTACGGCTGCTGTGAACAACAAAAGGCAACAATTTAGGTGGGTGCATTATTGGAGGAAGGTTCGTGCTGATACTTGGCTAGATGCATGTGTAGGGCGAGTGATAGGGATCATATTGGTGTGATGTCCACAGAGTTCCAGACGTGAGCGATAGGTGTGAGGCTCCTTTATCTGTTACATGTCCGCTGGGAGCTCGTTCCAGATGACGGAGCACGCAAAGAAAAAAATGACTTCGCTGTGCTTGCTTTATCGATTTGGGGAAGAATCCGGGTGGCCATGGCTGGGCGGCGGAAATTGTAGGCTGTGGTTGCAGGAGGAGGGAGGCAATCTACTAACAGGGCTAGCTTGGTTGTTAGGATACGGTGGTAAGTTACTAGTGCACTGACACACCTGCGCCATCAAAGAGATGGCCAACCGATAGCTTTGAGCATCACTTTTTGGGGGATACCCCAGGGTACCTTTAAGATGCATCGGGCAACTCCAGCTTGAAGGCGTTCCAGGCAGAGAGCGTCCTTTGATGTGAGACTGAAGTGCCAAAGGGAGCTGCCGTATTCCAGCGCGGAGCGGACATAGCTAGTATAAAGATGTTTGCCTGCAAATTGCGGTAGCCATCGACACATGAAGCGGAGCAGGGCATGCACAGCGTTGTAAAGCTTTGGGAAGAATGGTAGTAATGTGCTGTCCCCAGGAGAGATCATTGGAGAAGACTATACCGAGATGTTTGTAGTGCCGAATTGGGGTGAGTTACGTGTTCTCTATTACAAGGTTTACGTCAACTGATCTTCCAATACACATGTATGAAACATTCACCTCTTCGCGACCAACCGGTCGGGCATTGAAAAAAGGAAAAAAGAAAAAAAGACTCGAACTGCCATATAGCAGACTACTGAGCCTGGTACTAGAGGACATTAAAATTCTCTGGAGCATCATGAACTGTCCTGACCTCAGACCGGACCTATCCACTGTATGGGGACAGTCTACCTGGTGAACTGTTTCAAGGAAAATTAATGATCAAATTTTACTGCAGGCTCCCACCGTTTCTTATTGGTTACAGGCCATAATGGCGGATTTCTCAAGATCTAGATGACCATCTAATGACCTGTCTTCAAACTTGACAGCGCTCAGCAGGGCCTAAGCTTAGGGCGCAAGTTTATCACTCGCGAAGGGCGACACCAATGCTCGATCGTCTTCGATATGCAGGTATAAGCTTACCTGGTACATGTATATCTTGTAGCTACAGCATGTACCCACGGGTGCTCGGCAATATTAACTGATTGGTTCTCTCCTGATCGATACTTTTTTTTGGTATTGACGATAAATAATTCTGTTCGCTGTAGCTCACGTGTCTTGAGCTGACTTAGCAGAGCAACAAGGCACATGCAAGGCACTACGAGAGGCTGGCCTCGTCCATTCCCTTCAAAGTTCAAACCCCCGGCCCCTCACCTTCTTGCACACAAGTGCAACAGATTCGATTTCACGGAGCCACATTTTTATTAGTAGATGTTCAGTCGGCATGAATTCGAACCTACGTATCGCCGTACGCTGCGCTGGGTCGCACCAGCCCAGGCCATTAAACATGCAGTAAATTCACTTACGGCCGATACTGGCTAGCTACAATATACAGCCAACTATTCCACCACCCAACTACACAGCTAGAGGTCATAACCTTCCAGTGCCGTGACCCAGAGATCAAACGGACATGTAGGCGCAGAATGGGATATTGGAACATTTACATTAATTTACTAGTACAGTCAACTCCCGCGATAAGACGACTCCGCTACAACATAATCCCCCCGCTACTTAGGTAATTTCCTCGTCGGTCCTGCTAAACACCATCTAAAATGTATGACCGACACTTTCGTTATAACGTAATCTGCTAAGACGCAATGTCGACTACATTTATCACGAACACTTAGTTGATCCGCTCGGGCAAATGAAACCCGATATCTAAAGAAGTATTTAAGCCATTACCATTCTTGGCTGGAGAATCGTATATAAAATAATTTTTTTCTTTTCACCAGCTAGATCATGGAGTGAACAGCGGACTCGAACCTGTTGCGACCAATGCCAAGCCAAATGAAAATCACAATCTTAATTAAAGACGTATTTAAGAAGACGTAACACTTTATGTTTGAGCCTGAGGTGTTGAACACCTTCTGTCATGCACGCAGTTGATAACGATTAATAATTCATTGTGTCAATATTTACGTTTACAAATCATTTCTCTTTTGGCACTGGCTCGATCGCGAAGTGAAAATCACGACCTTAACCGCTCGACCACTCCGATCCACTGGTTAAAGGAAAACTGCACGCCAAGATTTTCCTCCCCAAAAATTAGACAAGCCGAATGAAAATCACGATCTTATTAAAGAAGAATTGCCTTTGCCAAAATTTTGTCCCTAAAAATCTCTAGTCCCGAGATGTCTAGAACAGGAAAGAAAAAGAAACTACACCACGAATCTGGCTGAGGTCTTGTCGTCCGTCGTCTGCTGGCCGTTACCTGTATATTGCCTCACTCCGGGCTCAAACCGGAAAGGTTCCAGACTTGCCATATCTGGTGTGGAAAAAAGAGACTCCTCCATTCCGCAAAGGAGATCAAGTCTCGACGCGGAAGGAACTCGAAAAATCTCTCAGGTCACCTGGCGATCGGAAAGATTGCAGTCCACCCTCAGTACAATGTACATGTACGTTAGACCGCGCCTGGGAGGATTTCCTCGTTTCATTTTCATTTCATTTCATTTTATTCATATGTTTAGACAGGATTGTGAAAAAGTGTCGAGCCCTTATCTAGTCACGTTCCTGTGAGAGAAGGACGAAAATTATGTACTAGTAAGAAAGGAAAGGAAGGCTATATCAAGCGAAGAGAGCAACCAGGAAAGGAAGATCCCGAGAGACAGGCAAAGTCTCCCCACTAGGCAAAGGCTTCCTGTCGATCTCAGCCAAATTCGTGGTGTAGTTTCTTTTTCTTTCGTTCTAGACATCTCGGGACTAGAGATTTTTGGGGATAAAATTTTCGGATGCAGTTCCCCTTTTATATTGGGAAAGAAGTAAATATTTTAAAAAATTACGTTTTAGCCAATACGTGTGCGTAACATCGGCTGTAATTTTCTCCTAGATCTGGTCCCCTTGATTACTGAGGATTTGGCCTAGTACCTACCGCTGACTAGACAAGATGTATTCCGGTGTTGTTCTATACATTTTTATCATGTCTCCTTATCTAGTAGTGCACTGTACCGCCAGACAGTGACACCGGACACGGCAGTGGACACGATGGTTTCTTGTGTTTTTCTATAGAAGAAGGCGAGTCGCTTTTCGCTCTGCGCCGCATCATCGGTCGGCCGATCAGCTGGTGCAAAATTTCTTGACGCCGCATGTCATGTGTGCCTCATGACATAGGTCAGTATTATCAAAGTGTGGCTGAGCGGCCATAATTTTGAGGACTAAAGTCTCCCGCAGCTGGATCTCGGAATCATCATGGTAGTCACAGCTTGTACAACACGACCGGCAGATTCCTCAGCCGAAACATGCACATACACGTATAAGCTGTCGGCTGGTCAAGGCGGCGACTCAGGCGCAGGCCTCCTTCCGATTTTGTTAGCGGAAGTCATGATATTCGATCCATGTTTCACGGTGAGAAAGCAGCAGGACAGCTAGAATTGGAAAAGGAACAATGGCGTCCCGGTTAGAAACGGCTGAGATGAGACACGTCTTCATGGAAACACGAGACTAATGCTGCGCTTGCCAGGTGCAGCTCTCGTGGGTACGCTGAAGGCGGCGTTCCTTCTAAAGCCTTATGATCCCATTATCTACTTCCACATGATAACGCTGTTTTCATGGCTTTAGCCCTGCGGGGTTCTGGGCTCTATGAAGGCCAGCGCTGGACGGCGCCGGCTTCGGACAAGATGATACATGTAATATGTTATAGTTGTTCTGAGGTATCCGAGTCTCGTCTGAAGGAGCGCTCTTGGTGAGAAAGCAGCTGCGACTGTTTTGCAAAGAACGCGTGCTACCAGTTATAAGGTCTAGGGGGTTGGGGTACAACTAGCGGTTACCCACTGCGCTGCTCTTATCAGCGTTTAAGGCCTAAGTTGTCCACTTTACCATTCAACGTGTACCTGAAGGTCTTCTACATGTTCTACTACGCAAATAATCTTTTAGGTTAATTTTGCTGCTGTGACACGAAATTTAAACTACAGTAGCAGAAGTTCGGCTGCTGGGGCTTTCTTGTGGCGAATTTGTTGAGTAGCCGGCCCTTGAGCTAGCCAAGTACCCTCGTCTGGCAATTAAAGTTCAAGGCCGCTGTTGATGCGGCTGAGGACGAGCAAAGCGGCAACATATCTGATTTTTGACATTCGGCAGAGCGGCCCGAGACTCCGCAGGTCGAGGTCTGCGACGCCCCTCAGTCAGGCTGCGGCGACGGTGCGCGGTGCACAAACTCAAACGAATTGATCTGCCCCCTTTCAGAGGATCAGGTTAAAAAGGCAGTCCTTCCTGGCACTGGTAGATAACTTACTGACGCGCTTTAGGGTACTGCCCTCCCCAAGTTGACAGTGGTTTCATGCTTGGAATGCGTCTCGGTTTCAAAGTAGCTCAGTCGATCGAGCCTCCGGCATAACATCTGAGTAAGTGCTCCAACGACCTCAACGCGCTGAACACGACAGTTTGAGTATAAGTGCCCGCGCCGGGCTGCTTGCGGTCCTGTTGCTTTCATCATCAAATCGGGTTCATTCAGTTATTGGTGGCTTGTTACTCCACAGGTGGACTTCGCCATCTGTTGCCGTTCGCCTTTGTCGCCGGACAGAGAAGTTCGCTAGATTTTCTCAGACGCCAAACGTGTTAGCGGAAGGGCGTTAGCCATGAGGCTTGAACACACCGTCATGGTGTGGGTGTTGACAAGCGTTCTCTGCAGGGTGACGGTAAGCTGGCTGTTTTCATCTACCGAGTCCTAGGTTTATCAGATTATAAATCACCTCTCACAAGAGAACCAGCATGGTTCTGCGGCTTATACGTAACTGACAGGTGGCTTTGGGTCCGGATATACGCCAGTTCGCCAGGATTGGCTTCGGTAGGACTGGAGATTGTTTTGATATACCCTGTCAATAATTACTCTCGATCTCAGTTCCACTCCAGCGAGCGCACTGCTCACTCAAATGTTGCTAGCTCCCACGTGGGACACAGTAGAGTTGATCTGCGGCACGCAGCGGTTAGTGTGAAGCAGCGCCATGTACGCACTGCGTGTGAGCGCTGTATGGATAACTCGTTTGTAGATATACAGCTAGGAGCGACTGCACCAAGCCTGGAGAAGGGACTTGATCATTTTAGCGGTACGTCTAGCAGAAGCACCTATTGAGGAGGCACCTGAGCTCGCGCCCAAACAATCCAAATGCAGTAAAATTCTCCCTCACTTTTTGTGGGGAAGGTAGTTAATCAGTTGTTCCATGGTGCCTCAGTGTAGTGCTCCTATCTGCATCTCTGGAGAGCCCCCTGGAGGCTCTCGATATCTGCTCCATCCAATCTTTCTGCGCGTTTCAGGCCCTAGTCCAGAGCGCATGACAGACAATCCACCTACGCACACTTAGACTGCCCTGCGTCAGGTATGCCCTGGTCATCAATGCCACCACAGTTGCCACCACGTTGTACATTGACCACTAGGTCGCTGGCATTGAAATTATTGGACTGCAGCTGCTGGACGATCGGTTTTACTTCGTTATCGAGCTCAATCAAGGTCTGTTGAGACTCAATCTGTCCGCTGTCAGTCGCTACTTCTGCGTCTGGTGACACCAGCAGAACAAAATCGTAGACTCGAGAGCCAGTCTTTCACTGACATGATCAATTCACACCGCGTCACCATGACTACCGTCTATGCACGGTGTGTTCAGGGGTCTACTCTGCGATCATGAATGCACTACGATCGGGCGTTCTCGCATAACGCGACGAAGACTCTATCGCGTCTCTGTCGTGCCGTGCACATGGTTGAACATTATTATTTGCCATCCTTGAGTACGCAACTAAAAATTTAATAGAAGAAACTACTCAGATGGTCCCTCTCCTTGGCATTGTATATGATAACATTTGGAACAGACTGTGGCACTGACAGTAAATATTAGTTTTGAAGAATTTCATTGTTCACGGTTAATAATAGTTCAAATCTCTGCATGACTCACTATTGCTATTCGCCTCTTAATTCGTAATCTTAAAGTGCCAGATGCATTAATGTCAGATCACAGCATTTAGCAAAGTATTGCCATGTATGAAATTTTTGAAGACTGCTCCAAAGCTGACAGTTTTGTTTCCAAGCGCTAGCTTGTCTGACCTTTTACGTAGACTCATCAACCCTGAAAGAACTTTGAATTCTCTCCTCATGCACCAATGGGACATCTCCTCAGGCACACCCTTTCACATCTTCACTATATAATAATAATTTGCCTGATGATCGCCCAAGTGGCATGAAACTCAGAGTAGCAAAGTTTGTTCCTTTCCCTCATTTGAAACATTAGCTCTACGCTTTACCAGTGTGTCAAGCACTCTTTTGGACAGCTGAACTGAGCTCTGGTATATATGTATATTTATGTGTGTATATATATCATAATTATATCATATATCATATATCATCATATATGATGATATGATATGAAGCTGTTATCGCACAGATGCATTGGTGCAGAGGAATTGTTTTCATGATTGTGTAGTTGACTGTTGTTTTTTCTTTCTCTTTCGTCACACTTGGCATTCCTCTTTGGTGACACTACCTACTTTTGCTGACATCAGAATGGTAAGCCTTGTAACTACATGTCGGATTGTGTAAATCTCTTGCCTTGAAATAATACAAAGAAACCGCTACAAACAACATCACCTGCTCACGATTTTACAAAGACATCCCAAACCTGGCATCAGTCAGAAGTAACTTGGTCTGACAAGCTATGAGCCTGGAGGTGGGAGGAGTTTCATGAATATTATTTTGTTGAGTAAGTTGTTGTAGGTTAAACCATTTTCTTTGTTACACTCCAAAAGGGGACGTGTTGCTTTTGAGCAAGGGCAACCCTTAGGAAGGAAAATCATTTAACTTGGCTGATGAGCCACGCATTTGTACCTTGGTTTCAAATTTTGTCAGGTCAAACTTCTTATTGCCGCCAGTTGCGGGTGCCACGTGATGGCAGGGTCACGCACACGCGACGCTCAATCGGCTCGAGTTCATTGCTCTTGGCAGAGTTTACATGTAATTCTGGTTACGAACTTCTCGGCAAGCCAGACCTTGTTTGTTTTGAAGGCCAGTGGAATGGAAATCCTCCAGTCTGCCGTGCAGTAGCAGGTAAACAATGCCAATAGTTCTAGAGAGTAAGTTTGGATCAGTCAGGTCCTTTTTTCAGTTAGGAAAGGGTGGAATGAAAAGAGCAGTTTGAGTTGTGGTGATCTTTTTCTAAAGGACTCACTTATATGTCTTAGGTTGTTATTTTAAACAGTGCTGGGCTGCCCATCTGTAAACAAAAGGAAGATTATTGAACAAGATTGTTCTCATGGGGACTACTGTCATATTGCAACAACAAAAAAACACGATTGATCTATTTCTGCGTGAGTTTCTCTCTTGTGCACACTCAATCACTGAGTTTGTCTATCTTTCACCCACTTCACCCACCCCACCAGTATGAGCTGTGAAAGATATACAGAAAATAACACGCGGTCAGTGCCGTAGATTTTTCCACGGCAAGTTGAGAAATGGTATGATGGGGTGGCAAGATATATTTTAGTTGTAGACATCATATGTTGCTTAGTATTTAAGCACCACCTAGAGCAGTTCCCTCAATTTAGATCAGTTCTAAATTGAGGCCATGGCCTCAAACAGGCAGGCATTGAGAGGAAAGGAGAGGGAGAGAAACTTGTGATGGAGCAACTTCCTCTTTGCAAATAATTTCCTACAAGTTTATTTGAAATTGTCATTGTTTGAATTTCATGGCAGGGACAGAAAGGCCGATTGTACAGCCTGGCCGTCCACCCCAAAGTGGTGTTCCTCCATCAATAGATCGCTTGGATATCAGAGACTGGGTCCAAGCCCTAGACAATGGCTGCCTTAAGGTGGCTTGTACAGTGCGGGGGAGACCTCTTCCAACGGTGCGCTGGTCTGTTAATGGCCGCCATGCTAATTTGGGACGCAGTGGAGATCTGAGTTTGCTCAGCGACGGATCACTGCAAGTGTGTAATGTGCGGGTAGATAGCCATGCTGGCACATACCGATGTGATGCAGAAAATGAGCATGGCAGTGCCTACCGCTCCATTCAAATTAGCCGCGAAAATGCTGGTAAGTCTCCATTGATAATCCGGTCCCCATAAAAATTAAAGCAACCAGACATTTTTGTAAACCGCACCTACCATAAGATTTTGAATCTGCATGGTTGAACACCAGCCATGATCTAAGGGATGATCAAACTTTCACCAGCTGTTTCCCTCAACTACAAGAGGTGACTGGTGTTAAGTAGGGGAAAATCGCTTTATGGTCAATAACCGATTATCTGTTTCAGCGAATTTTCTAAACAGTTATAATGGGCTTATTGGCTTCTCAGCTGTGCTTGGGCTTGGGGGGATGGTTTCCATAGGATGCATAGTGATGTTGTACACAGCTTGTGTATATATGTGGTGGCTTTCCAGCCCTCGTACCTTGAGCTCTAGTCCAGCTTGCACCTGAGAATTTGAATGAGGATGTGCTGAGCCTGAACATTCTGGTCACAGTCTTATCTCATAGTTTCAGTATGCCTACTATGCTGTCTATACTATATTTTTTTGCAGTAGTCTGTTATCTTGGTGGTCTTTCTCGCAGTGCTAGAGATGAAGAGCTTGCTTACACGATGTGTGCCAGTGCAGCAATGTTTCAAAAGCACACACAGTCACCTGCTTAGGGGTATTTTGATCGGGTGTCCAAGACTAACTGCAAGTGTAAGACATGCAGCTGCATTAGTTTGTATTTGTCTTCTACTTCCACCATGATTCATCCTCTGCGATCTGTTCACGAGGTTCACCTAGGAAAAAAGCAGTGCCCATCCTCATTTGGACAGATGGTTGCTTTCATGTGGGTAAAGGACTCCTTGTTCAGCAACACACACTGTGATTGTAGAAGTGATTTTAGACTGGTGCATTCTGGATTTGTACCCTCTTGATATTGTTAACGACAATTGGGAGGCTGTTGAATTTTCTGTGTCTGGGATATGAGTTGTCTTCATGCACCCACACTATGGCGCTCTTGAAGAAGCATCATGCTGCAGCATGGAGGGAGCTTGAGTGTTGCGAGATGAGAAGAGGCTCCATAGCTATCCTTAACTACTTACTGATGGCTTGACCACCAAAGCTACGCAGTCCAATAGCACCACTACCAGTTATTTCATTGCCAGTTCTTGGAGCCTATATATGTGCATGCTGGAAACTAGCTGGTTTTGTGGAAGCCATGCAGAAGACGTTGCGAACACAGAGATCATGAAGAGCTCTTGACAATCCTTGAATGTTATGCCTGATCACTGTGATGTGCTTGTTCACTATGAGGCTGCCAACATGGTAGCAGAGAGAAAAAACTTGATCATGCAGTTTGGAAAACTTACAAAAGTGCGATTCTTTTGTTGGTCTAGCAGCACTGACTGTTTAGTTCCATTCCATTTTAGAGTCCCTGTACTGTCAGCAATCGATAATAACTGAAAATCAACCAATAAAATTTCAGTTAACCAAAAAGGAAAAAGATGTAACTGTTTCACCCCTACACTCTTAAGATTACAGTATGAAATAAACTGGTCTTATTACTCTTCAACAACCCTGGCTGCTTCTAAGGAATTTTGTGCTCCATGGTGGAGTTGGACTGTCTCTTAGCAATGGGGGAGTAACGATTAAGAGAATTTTGGTGGTTGCTTGGCTGAAACATTGGCTGTGTGTCTTTTTCCAGTTCTTGTCAGTCTGTCGCGAAGAGGTCAAACTCGAGAACGAACAATAGCACCTCCTCAGGTTATCGACAGAGAGCCACAGGAGCAGCCACACATTGTCAATTTGGACGTTTCTAAATGGGTGCAGTTAATCTCAAGAGATTGCTTCCGTGTTGCCTGCACGGTGACTGGCACTCCTCAACCAACTATAGCATGGTCGTTGAACGGTAACGAGCTCCATTTGGATGGTCGGTCTGATTTCAGCCGGCTGCGTGATGGATCACTGCGAGTGTGCAACATAAATCCAAGAGTGCATTCTGGCACATACCGTTGTGATGCCAAGAACGTCCGTGGCACTGCTTACCGTGTAATAACCATCTACTCAACCCATGCTGGTAGGTTGGTGTTCTCCTTGTATTCACAGGAGAAGGAGTAATTCCTTATGTCAGATCAGAGACAAGTACAACAAGACTGACAGGTCCAAATCCCACACTTTCGTCAGCTATCTTCTTTAATTTCTAAATGGATACTTTTATATAGCTTAACTCAGCTGAAGCAGACATGGAAATGCACCATTCCATCTTGAAAAGGGAAACACTCCCTGTCTTTCAATGAACTGTTCATTTGGGGCAAGTGGAAGTCATACCTTTAATGTTCCGAAAGAGTACAAAATACGTCAGATTGGTTACCTAGCTGTAGGCCATGTCCTGTCAGTTTTCAAGCATGCACTCAGCATTTTTTTGCTGTGATTGCTCCCTGCAGTTTTTACTGGCCAACAACCAACTCGCAGTGTATTACAAACTCCTCCACCACCACCTCACAGAGAATCACCACCCAGCATTGTGCCACGTTCTGTTCAACGTTTGGTTCAACAGCTGACATCGACATGCTTCCGTGTTTGGTGCGAAGTTAGGGGCAATCCAATACCATCTGTTGACTGGACAATTGACGGACGACGGATCGGCAGCAACGATGTGGACTACTCAGCGACACGGAGTGGCCTGCGTGTTTGCAATGCTCGGCCTCAGCGACACAGTGGCTTGTATACGTGCGAAGCAATCAATCGTAACGGCAAGGCCTACAGGCAAATTGAGATTAGCCAATCACATCAGAGTGAGTGATTGCCATGGTGATGCATTTTTGCAAATCTTGGTGATCATCTTTTTCAGTTTGCCTCCTGTTTGCCCCTGTTTGCCCCCTAATTTTGGTGAGAGTAATATCTTAACATGAGTGATTTACAAAAATGCAACTTTCTTTTAATGCGCCCAAAGTGTCATACAACATGAAAAATCTTTCAAGCAAACTCCTTTTTCACCTGGCTTGTCGGTGAGCTTGCAGTAACATATATGGTTGGAGTGCATAATCAGATTCAAGTGACAATTTACAATTTTATGTGGGTTCTAAGCTCACTTTCTAATTTAGGCTGATGGGCTACTGTATCACAGGCCTTCTCTTGAGGATCATGAAATTGTTAATTGGGGGAGGGGCTTTGTGGGCCTCCTTAGAACCATGTCTATCATGATCTATGGTGGCAAGTAAAGTAAACTGAAATCGCTTGCTTTATTGGCAACACTGTTCTATCAGCCAATGCTGCACGTAGGTGTTTTCCGGGCTTCTACCTTGCATGGTAAAAGTATTCAGACTAATTCTTCAACCTTGATAAACAATGGCTATTCAGCCTGTAGCTGCAACTTACAGAGTGGTCCAGTCAAGCAGTTTGTCCTAGAGGGTCCAGGGCCATGGCCCAGGAAGTTTGTAGTTTTTGACTTTATATGTTGCTAATTTCAGCCTTGGACAGGTTTGCTCCACCAAAATACATTGACTATCACGGAAAGAAACAAAAATGGTCACAAATACTGGAATAGCTGACCCTAACTCAGCACATAACATATTCACTTCTAGCTGATGATCACAAAGCCAAGCATCCTTATCCTTGTTGAAGTAAAGCACGCCATGAACACAAACTGTAAAACTCAGAGCAGTAGCCAGCCTAGAATGCACACAGCGCATTTTTTTTGTCAGGCTATTTTAGTTTGCCATGGGCAAGTGTGCATGTATATACAGTACTGCTACTAGTACATTATATACACACACAATTTATTCCCTTACTTCAGCCAGTTCAGCTGGCCTTGAGATCCAATTGCGAATGAGTATCAACAGCTGAGTTACATTGCAGCTAAGAATAGAAGCCTGTGTATAATCATGCAAGGCAGTGAATTCTCAGTTCTTTACCTGTCAGGCAAGGCTGGACATTTTTTTTCTTTAGCTCCAAAAGTGGTCAGGTTGTAATCAGACCAACCTGACCATTAACTACAGGCCTGTTATTGAATTTTCAGCAGAATCAGAATGTGTTTTGTGCATTACTATTAAGAATTGAGTACCAGTTGATCTACTTTCAAGAGTACTGCTAGTCATTTGAAACCATCACATATATGCTGATTTTTTTCAGTATGGCAAGATCTACAATTAGTCCCTGGTGTTACTGTTCCTCAAAGTGGCCAACGACCATACATTGCCAGACGTAACGTCCTACAATGGGTGGTGGTTGTTGGACATGGCTGTATTACTTTTGCTTGTGAGGTCAGTGGCAGTCCCAAACCAACCGTTAGATGGTTTCACAACAACGCCAGGGTCCACCCGAACCGAGATGAAAACTATGAACTGCTCTCAAATGGCTCTTTGAAAGCTTGTCGTGTAAGAATAGCCACACACATAGGCAGGTGGCAATGCTCTGCTGCCAACGTACATGGTACTGCATACCGAGTGATTGACCTTACACGAACTCACCCAGGCAAGTTTTTGGCAGCCATCTTTATTTGTATTAAATAGTTATTGTGCTTTCTATCCATTGTTTTGTTGAATCAATGCAGCTTGCACAATTCCCCTCTTTACACTTCTTTGTCTATCTGTTCCTGATACTGGACTGTCCAACTATTCGCATTTCTATCCAGCAATCTATCTGCCTACTTCCTCCCTTTCTCTGCCTGTTCTTCCCAATTGTCTTTTTTTATGGCAGAGCAAATTTAAAGGATCGGGCTCCTTGATGGTTGAGAGAGGTTTTCTTTTTACCAGAACAGCAAAGGTGTTGAATTAAGCAATGTAAACATGAAAATGGTGGTTGTAATGAAAAAAATGCAACGAAAAAGATGCAATCCACTGCAGCGGATTATGTACATGTGCATGTGTGTGATTCACACTAAACAACTGCTTTCCTTTTTTCTTAGTGTGGGAGAGATTGAGAGCTTTTGACAGGAGCAGGCCAACCTTAAGAACTCCGCTGCCGAGTGGAAATCCCCCAATCATTATTAATATTCCAGTGTCAAGAAGAGTAAGAACAGCAGGTGGCTGCTGCATAGACTTAATTTGCTCTGCAGACGGTCTACCTCGCCCGAGCGTCTCCTGGTCGTATAATGACCACAGGATTGCATATTGGATGCCTGGTGCTGAGCGTTACAGCATGCAGCGAGACGGCTCACTGCGGATATGTGATGTAACACGGAAAACAGACGCAGGATATTACAGGTGCAGGGTGCAAAACGCTCTCGGAGTAGTAGATCGTGTAATCAACCTTACTCGCAACCATCAAGGTGTGTCAAGTCAATAGAGAATAAAACTCTCGAGCAGGTAATCGTTCTTGCCAAACTAGCTGTTCAATTATGTACGGCACAGCAAGATAACTTTCAATCGCTTTCTCATTTTTGTCTTCATCGTATCCTGCATAACAGCCCCAAATATGCTGCCACCCAATGAGGAAATATTCATTATGACTCTTCTGGCATAAATAGTCCTTGTGAAGATCACCCCAGAAGGTAATGTATACAGTCATTATGCAGTGAACAATAGTTTCTATAGGAAAACTTTATGTCTGTGAGGTGTTTGCAATTTCATTTTGTTGATCACTTGATGACTGGAATGAATTTTCTTCTGCAGTGTGGGCAGACCTTCCAGCCATCTGCCTGCCACAGATACCACCACCAAATGAGATAGCAACATCACCGCCTACTGAGATTCCTTCTCTTATTGATCTTTCTGAGTCAGAGTATGTTCAAAGACTTTCAAACAGCTGTATTCGCCTTGTGTGTGGTGTAAAAGACAGCCTTCCACCACCACCAACGATCACGTGGTATCGCAACGGCAGCCTCCTGTCAGAGCAGAATGTCTCTTTTCAACAAGACGGCTCTATTAATCTTTGTGGCCTGTTGGTGAGCCGCCATGCAGGAATCTACCACTGTCGAGCAGGGAATGCCCACGGCTATGTAGAGCGAACCATATCACTCCTTCCAAGCCACAGAGGTATGTCAGTACTTCACAGATGTGTGCTTGTGAATTTACCTGCAAGATGATGGCTCTGTATTTTGTGGGAGGGGTTTTTTTAATTTCAAGAACACAGCATTGACAGTAAAGGGGCATTTAGGGAATAATTAAGTGAGGTTTTTATTAAGACAGTTGGTATTTCCCCGCATATCTCTCACGTTTGTTTCTCGTTGTATTCTGCTCATTGTAATGAATCTGAAGTAAGATACAAAAGGTGCAGACTTAGGGGAGGAGAGGGGGTGTTTCCAACACTTTTCCCGTTCATTGTAATCTCTCTTTCTCTCCCCCTCTCTCTTTCTCTCTCTCATACACACACTCTATCCCTCTCTCTCTCTCTCTCTCTCTCTTTCTCTCTCTCTCTTTCTCTCTCTCTCCCTCTTCCTCTCTCCGTCTCTCTTTATCTTTCTCGGTCTCTCCCTTTCTTTATCTTTCTATCTCTCTTTCACTTTCTCTTCTTCTCCTTCTTTCTCTCTCCTTTTCTCTGATCTCTCTCAGCCTCTTTCTTTTTACGTCTCTCTCTTTCTACCTTGTTTCCTTTCTTTCCCTGTCTCTTATTTTCTCTTTCTCTCTTGCTGTCTTTCTCTTTTTATTTCTATCTTTCTTTCTCTTCCTCTCTCTCTCCCTGTTTCTCTTTCTCTCTCTGTCTCTCTCTTTCTTTCTATCTCTTGCGTCTCTTTCTGACCTCCCTCTTCCTCTCTCGCTTTCTCTCCCTGTCCCTTTGTCTCTTCCCCATTCTAGATCTCTCACTTTCTCTCTCTCTCTCTCTCTCTCTCCAAGCATCTCTCTTACTTTCTCCTTTTATCTCTCTCCCTCTTGCACAATGTTTGCTCTCCTGCTTCATCTCTGTCAGTCTCTCTCTCTCTCTTTCTTTTTATATTTAAATTTATTTCCCACTCCCTCGACTGTCCCCCTCTTTTTGTTGCTTTGCCTGTCTCACACTTTCTCCTACTCTCTCTCTCTCTCTCTCTCTCTCTCTCTTTCTGTCTCTCTCTCCTTTTCACTCTCTGCCTCTTTCTCTCTATCTCTCTATCTTTCTCTCACCTTCTATCTCTGTCTGTCTGTCTGTCTCTCTCTTTCTCTCTATGTCTCTGTCTCTCTCTCTCTTTCTGACAAAGAACAAGAGAGCCCCAATCCTAAGCAAAGACTTTATCAGTAATAACGTTTTGAGTACATGACACTCTTCATCAGGTAATTCAAGGTAATTCTCTTTCTCTCTCACTCTCCTAGCATGGCTCACCTCATCTCTTGTCGCTCTTCTCAGAGTTTCTCTCTCCCTCTTTATCATTATATCAGTTGTCAATCTGCTAGGTTGTACTCTCTGTGCTGCAACATGTCCAGGAGTCAGAGCGTTGTATCTACCTGTCATCTGCTTTTAGTGTTCGAAGCCCACACCACTTCGACAAGTGCACCTGTCACAACCTTGGTGGGACCAGAAACAATTCCTGTGCCTGGTCCGCCTGTGATCCAGGAAGAAGATGCCTCGCAGCTAGTATTGCTAATGGACAACGGCTGTGTGAAAATCGCCTGCAGTGTGTTGGCATACCCCAAACCAAACGTCACTTGGACTGTTGATGGAAGCACTATTTTGGTTGAATTCAACTTGGACTACACAATGCTGAGTGATGGGTCCCTGCAGATTTGTTACATTGATGAGGGCAGCCACTCAGGAACATATAAATGTGAAGCGGTAAACCAGTTTGGAAAAGTTTCACGGAGTATTGTCGTAACAGAGGAAAACCCAGGTTAGAGAAGAATATGGAGTTCTTTAAGACTTACAGAAAATTTTCATTAAGCTACCTAAAGGGATGCATTACAAAATTCACAGACAAGGCACAGTTTGGGGTGGCTACGATTCTGTTGTTTAAAAAGACAATAAGTATTCTGCTGGAGTGTCTTCCTAAAGCAATTGCTCTGGTTCATTTTCCCTCAGTGTTTCACCCAGACACAATTGGCCCAGTTAATGGCGAAGAAGACACAACACCTCCTGATATCACACCAACACTTTCACAAGGACCTTTCAAAAGACGGCGTGCTTCCATCATTGACGCTTTTGGAGACAACTGGATCCAAGCGCTCAGAAACAAGTGTCTCCTTCTTCTCTGTAGTGCAGACGGCAATCCTGCCCCTCGTATCTCGTGGTTCCTCAACGGGAACACCCTGGATACCGTCTCCAGTAGCTATTACACGCAGCTTGATGATGGCTCTCTGGAAATCTGTAACCTAAGGGAAGAGTCCCACCTAGGTCTCTACCGCTGCGAAGCAGCAAACGAACTGGGCAGTGCATCGCGTAGTATTCCTGTTGACCCAGACGACCCTGGTAAGTATCAAGTACAACAAATATTTTTCACCTTTACATTTGCTAAAGTCAGACTCAAACTATGTTTGATGTAGCAGAGCTGTGAAGGGAAAGGAGGGAAACAAGTGGTGTGCGCACGGACCTGTCGCAGGCCATATGGTTTACATATAGCGGATGCCTAATGTCATGCAAAGTCCACATTGAAGCACTCATTGAAGCTCTTCATTGCATACAGAACTAGGGCTGGGTTGCTACAAGTTGCAACAAAGCTAAGCTGCTTTGGTTGGGACAAACGAGGTTGTAATTGTGTTTACAGTGACAGAGTTCCTTGAGCTCATGCTCATCATGCAGTCTACCATGTAGATCTTGAAGACACGACTAAAACAAACCTACGTGCACCAAGCGCAGTGTCGGCATGCTGAAAATGTTACAACTTGGCGGAACCAAATTCACCTGTATGCATTCAACTGCATGAGTCATGTGAATCTTTCTGTCAAAAGTTCAAAGCTCATGACAACAGCTGCAATAGAATCAGCAGTGGGCCCAGGACTCCCTATCGCCATCAATATAAAAGAAAAACAATTTCAAAAGTTCAGAGCTGACAGCAACAGCTGCAATTGAATCGGCAGTGGGTCCAGGACTCCCTGGTGTCTAGAATTTGTTCAAATTCTTCTTCCCTTTTTTTGCAAGGCTTCAGAAACAAAATCCACCTGCATGCATTCAACTGCATTAGTCAGGTGGCCCTTTCCGTCAAAAGCTCAGAGCTCACGGCAACAATTGCAATTGAATCAGTGGTGGGCCCGGGACCCTATCACTATTGAGATCAGGGAAAAACAATTTCAAAAGTTCAGAGCTCACAGCAGTGGGCCTGGGACTCCCTGGCATCTAGAATTTGTTCCTCTTCCCATTTTTTTCACAAGGCTTCTGAAAGGTTTTTCTCTGGTGATGTATTTAGAAAGGTAGACCTCAGTTCATGGCATACATTACAAACGGCTGCAGCTGTGCTGTGTGGCTCAGTGGAAGTATGTGCGCCTTCCTACCATACATTTTGATTGGGAAAAAAGACGCAATTTAGCACTGCACTGGCTAGTAACGATTGCAGCCTAACGGACATACAGACAGACAGACAGACAGACAGACAGACATGAATTAATCATCGGTGGAGCCTTCCTCAACCCCTATGGGCCTGACGACAGCAATATATTGTTGGATGACTGGGGCAAAGAAGCTAAGGAAATGGCTGCTGCGATTGCTCACGGTCAAAGTTGTGTTTCTGCTCTTATTGAAACATTCTTACCTCAAACAACAAAGTCAAATGTGGACATAAGGGGCATAGTCACCAACAGGCAAAATGCCACACCTCAAAAACATGAGTTGCATGGTTAATCATAAAGAGATTCTACCAACAATATGGCTCCAGCTTTGCTGACCCTTGGGAGACCATAACAGTTTATTTGCCTGCATAGCAAATACTCCTGCAAAGCCACTCATTCGAAATTCAAACTTTATTAAGGTAAAAAAAGGTAAAAGGTAAAGCAACTATGTTTTTTACGTGCATTGGCCAGTAGCACATTTTTTGCTAATCAAGGGCGTTTGCACGGCTTCACCCAGTACCACAGACATAGCTCGAGCTAGTTGTGATGTCACAATTGCAAGGCCTGTACATGGACTTAGATGCCCTGTCAGCTCTGTCATAGTGTTATCATAACTGGGTCAAGCTGCCTTAATGTCTCTTTTTTTGTACAGCTGTTCTCCAACTTCTTGGCCTTGAGCTGACTGAACCGCCAATGACCGTTTTCACTACAAAACAGCCCATCACAGAAAGCACTGCTGTCACCGATGGCCAAGATGAAATGACGACACAAGTAGATGTGCCAACAGACCCGCCTTGCAGTAAGTCAAAACACGCCTGAAGGAGAAGATCGATGTGTTCTTTGCTGCATACTATGGTCTTTCATAGCTCCTGTTTTCTTGCTTTCCATCACGAGCATACTATTAAAGTACATGTACATCTGTGTACTGTATGTGGAAAGGTCACAGGCATGTAAATCGATCTATAGTGGTTTTATGTGTGCATCAGTTTGTGCGTGTACATGTGTGTATGCACGTATGTTTGTGTATGCGTTTACAGTAGAAGCTTGGATAGCGAGCACCTCGGAATTACGGACAGTCATTTTCAGTTATTTCGATTTCTCCATAAGAAAGTATGGGAGAGAAATTTCAGAAATGCAGACACCTCGAAAATGTGGAGGCCTTGGAAATGTGGGCACCTCAGAATTATGGACAGTTTCTTGCCCATTACCCAATTCTATACCCCACATTATGGCCAAGAGTAGTGCACAGCCTTTGATGGAAGCGTCATATGTACTAAATGTGTGAAATTACAGTTGTACATACTGATCTGGAACATACGATTTGGCAACTGCACCAGCCTATGGTACACCACAGTGAATACTTGTACCATGTGCACTGTAGTGCACACTGCACCGGTGGATGGCAGAGCTTATACTCAAGAGAGCTCTCCTGTGGTCAGGATTCAAGGGTTTTTGACTGCATGTGTGTTGTGGGGCGGTGTGGCTTACGGTGAACCTTGGAAATGAAGGCATCCTGGAAACAAGGGCAGTTTGCTCCAGTTGCCTGACTACCCATAATTCTGAGGCTCCACTCAGTATATATAAGCTTATACATACATATATATATATATATCAGGGTTGTAGCTAGGGAAATTCACTGGGGGGTCCGGGATCTCCTCCAGGAAATTTTTTTTAATTTAAGGTCACTAACCCCCATTCTTTTAATTCTACAACTTTGAGACTGGAAATTAACCTCACAACAACCTATGTTTTTATATACATTACATATCAATGTTGCATAATTGTGCTGAAAGAATTATACAACATGCACACATTATTATACGACATGCACACATGTACAAAATGTTTAGAAAATCTTTGGCTTATCCAGGGGGTGCTGACTTCAGCCAGGGGGCGCTGCGCTCCTATCCCCCTCCCCCTTTGGCTACACTAATTATATATAATTATACATATATATGTATAATATTATATTATGTTATATTATGTGTGTGTGCACGTGTGCATGTGTGCGTGCGTGCATGTGTGTGTGTGCGAACATGTGTCTATGTGCAACGCAAGAAGTACTACTCTCCACACAATCAGCATTCTTGTAGCTATTAGGCAATCTGCTGTCTTTCATTTCTTCATTCCAGCCCGTGAGCTAAGTGAGAACGTTCGTCTGGTTGCACAAGTCCGCAACCTGGAAGCTCAGCTGAGTGAGAACGTTCGTCTGGTTGCACAAGTTCGCAGCTTGGAAGCTCGGTTGACAAATATGCAAAATGAGACAACAATTTTACAAACACGAATATCAACGCTAGAAAGTAACAACCAACGCCTCATGTCCCACGTCCAGCAGAAGACTCAAGAAGCAAATGGTAAGTTGCTTTCAGAACGAGGGCTAATATGGTATAGCCTTGCCCATTGTTAATTCAGGAGCTGATTGTGTCTTTTGGCATGGCATCTTTGACCAAGTGCAAGGCTTCATGAATCATTCTTATCAATAATTTTTCCATTCAAAATTCTTGCTGCTTGTAGATACACATGCACACAAGCAGTTTTTCAAAATGGTGACTGTTTGCATTCTAGTGTGTTTCATGGCCAAAAATGCCTACCAAAACACTGGCAAAAAATTGCGGAAACACGATTTTATGTGTTGTGACCTAGGTAACTAAAGCCTAAAATGGTGGTGGGTCATGGCTGCCAAGCACCAGCCACAAGTGTTGGTGGCGAATACAGGTGGTTTCAGTTGCTACTTTCACGTGTTTTACAAATCGTGTGTTCTTGACTAAAGGGAAGGAAACATGAGGGCTATGCAGAAACAAGTGCAGTAATGTAATTTAATAATATACTACCTGCCACAAAATGGCGATAGCCTGAAAAACCTCTCCTTCAATCCGTGGTAAGCCACTGGAAAACTCAGGGGCAATGATCATGAGTTTTTCATTATACTTGGGTCAGAAATCGCTCTCTTTATGGCACCCCACAGCAGGAGTAAGGACCTTCGACAACAGGTGAAACATCCTCGTGTTGGTATGGAGCAGCCTTTTTTAGCCTTCAATTTACCTGCATAAATTTTATTTTCTGGATGTGAATTGTTTTTCTTTGGCAGCTTACAGATAGACGAGTCTTGGCAAACATTCGGTTTTACAATCTTTTCCATAGTCGAGACAAAAGTGGTCTTTGGAAGAGAGTGAATGTCACCTGGCAAGGTTCTTTCTTTGTAATTTGAGTGGGAAGGTTATTCTTGGGCGATACTTATTTTGGAACCAATTTGATCGGCCTAACCTTATTTTGTCGGATGCAAAAAGATACAACCAAAAAGATTTGCTGTCTCTCTTTGCAGAGGAGCGTTCACTTATTTGGATTTATTGACTGAAGAGAGAGAGAGAGAGAGAGAGAGAGAGGAATAAATGAAGAGAGCATGCTACACCTCCAGCGGACTTCCTATAGAGCATGGCCGGTTAGCAAAGCAAAAATTCAACCCCTTCCATCCAAAAATAGTTGTACATGCATGCAGTTCTGGCCATGGTATCTTCACCCTGTAGTCCGCTTATTGAAGAGAAATCAGTTACCATAAGCTCCCAATAGACATGAAGTGCTCCAACTAAACGTTTTGTGGTGCGCTGTATGGTTGTAAGATGAGCTGGACATGATGTGTCTATTGCGACATGTTCAAGAGAAGTGACCGTGAACACTGCTTTGAAATTTCATGTTACATTTATTGCTTGCCTATGTTGTAAAATAGCAAGAGATCATTGTCATCAAAGCTTGAGATTTCTCTAGTTTGTTTGCAAAAATAAAACTGTTTGTGTGTTTGTTTCAGAATGCAACAGAAAAGCACAGAAAGTTCAGGAAATATTTGGCGTCTGCACAAAATGAGCCTACAATTTTCGGAATGATGCACGTTGTCATTTAAAAAAAAACATAGCTCAGAGTGTCAGTTTAAGTGTTTTCTCCTCACTGCAGTGTTAAAAGTATCCGCATCATTTTATTGTAAAGGTCTTATGACAGGGCACAGTATATTTTGCCACATCACTAGCAAAACCAATAACTTGTTCACAGTCTGTAACTGGAATCCCACATGTAATCTCTTCTTGAAAAGGCCAGACAGCAGACAGTTAGATGATACTACTCTGAAGTAGATCTCTCTTTTTCTTTCTTTCTCTCTTTTGGCGATTTGGTTTGGTAAGCAACTATTTTTTTTTCCTTTCAAAATGGAGAAACGTGGGATATTTCTCAACAGTTGTGCTATATTAACTCTTTAATGATATGACAGGGTGGTGATTTGCCGGAAGAGAAGAAATGTGCATGTAGCCTCAAGTATTCATTTGTTGTTAAATTCTGCAGGTGTGCAGGTATGTTTGCATGAGTGTGCCTGTGCTGTGTATGTCGTATATGTCTAGGTCTAATGCATGGTTCTATTGCTCATCATGGGCATGTGTCTCTGGGTACTAGTGAATGGATGGGTGTATGTTCGTTGAAAGCTTATGTGCGCATGAGTGTGTGTGCATACTGGTGTAGATTGTGTTATGTCTGTACATGTGCTATGGGTGAATTCTTCAATTGCATCATGTAATGTGTATTTACTGGTCAATGTGCCATGATGTGTTGGTGTCACATGTACATGTACAGTAATCCATGTAACAGTAATCTATGTAAC
>JAOWAW010001807.1:0-18764 GCA_028565695.1 Nicola tetela | reverse complement strand
TCTTCTTCTTCTTCTTCTTCTTCTTCTTCTTCTTCTTCTTCTTCTTCTTCTTCTTCTTCTTCTCCTTCTTCTTCTATATTGCGCACTATAAATGGCCACAGGCCAGTTAGAGGGGAGTAAAATTTATAAAATTATAAAGGGGAGACAATTAACTAAGGCAGATTATAAGAGAGAGAGAGAGAGAGAGAGAGAGAGAGAGAGAAAGTGACGGTTGAATGCGAGAAGTGAATACAACGCCGACTTTGATAGCGAAATTTAAATTGGGCGTATTATACATGCATAAGGCAATGACTGATGAGTCTGGTCCGCCCAGAGGTTCAGGGCTCCCTGACTTGGTGGGCAGATTTTGCAGCTAGGAGTTTGCTTCTCCAACATTCTACACCGGATCTGATGACACGAGGATTGTGATGACCCAGGATAGCATACCTCAATGGTGGCAGCGAGGCGTTATGAACTTCACATTTTTCACAGAATCGTTTGTTCGTGATTCGCCGAAACTGTACGCAATGAGCGGGCACAGACATTGCAAACGCTACATTTGGCTAAAATTTTAGTGATAGATAATTCTCGACATGCCTTAGGTCTATCCCACGCATAGAATCTTATTACGTTCACACACGGTACAGAGACGCCCCAACGTTCCACCTACCTACAGTACATGATCTACATCAGTTTCGTGATAACCTCACCATCAGACCACCAGCATGGTTTAACTTTTGGCTGCTGTCGCTTTTTGTCGCCCTTGCGGGCGTTGAATGACTGTATTTTTGATGTTGATCGCTCATAAGTTTTGCGAGAAGCCTTCATGGTCAGGTCTTTACAAATCTCGGGGGAGATCGGAAGTGACAAAGGCCTTAAAATGTGTTCACCGCCGGTAAAGGGAGATTTTGTGACCAGGGGCTGATTCGCATGGAGGCGCGATAATTTCATTTTATAGGGCTTTCCCTCGATCCCAGGACAAATTTTAGGGGAAGAAATGCAATAAAGCAATTTTATACCTTTAGTTCTTGCTGAACAAAATCTCAAGTCTTTGTGCGCAACCCTGTTCGCATGAGCCCTTCCGGCTCCCATACGGACCTGCATAGGCTTTTTGGCACCTAGAGTAATTTCAGTGTGCGGCCAATAACTCTGGTATGCCTCTGTCTACTGAATTGTTAGTGTATAATCGCTCCGTCAGAAACCGGGTGGGTACGTTACCAAATAGCGATTTCAAACGTCGGTATGTCATCGTAAGGACGTCGGCGATGCTTCAGAAACGTTCGCAATGAAATTGCTAATTGGGCTGTTTCGGCAATACATAGAAGAAATGAGTTTGCTGATTTGAACACCTTGGCAGGCGTAAAGCCTGGGCCTAACAGTACAAGAGGACAATCAAGAGAAGGTACTCTGATGTTGGTTGGCAGTCAGAACGCGCTAGACCTGTACATGAGTTGTGCTAACACGGTACCTACAAGCGTTTGAAGGTGCAGGATTTCTTTAACCTGCGCGAATACAATTGGGAAGAAAGTGTTTGAAAACACCTCCCGCGTCATCAAGTCTGCCGTTCAAGCGGCAAAAGAGAGGACTGCACAGCTTCGGACGACTAAGGAAGGGCTTAATTGGGTTCAGTGGTGAATAACCTCTCCGGGAAACACTCGCCCTTCGGAGATATGCCGCAAAGATCAAACGGCTCAGCCCATTACCCAGAATAGATGCGGCTCCACTGCCACGAACTATTTAGAGCTTCATCATTCGTTCGATCGCATCATGCGTGGCTCATAGCACATACACATTATGCTGGTCGATATCTGTTGCACTATTGGTAACGCGCAAGCAAATCGCATGCACTTCCAAGGAGCGCCCCAATGAATTCCTGTGCTTGAACGCCATTCTCCGCTCCGTCAGCATGGTTGTCGGGACGCTTTACTGTCCTATGACGACGCCGTGGCGTTCAGTAGAGAAACAAAAGAAGCAACAGAACTCAAAAGCTCAATTTGCCCCTCCGGCAATCGTACGCGTCAACCTCTTTCGCAACTATTCAACAGTGCTTACAACCAGAAGATGAAAATAACAAGGTTATAAACACTTCTTGAAAAGCACTCAGACCTTCTTCGCTCAGCTCACAAAAACCTGGATAATTAGCACAAGTGCCTGAACGCACCTAAAATGACCGGACCAGGAGTTCAATAAACGCTAATCAAGCTTTAGTCAAGCTTCGCATTGACATACAAGCATGGACAGCTCTACCCATCCATATAGGACTAATGCGAGTGTGAATTCGCAAACAGCCGCTTATGGCGATCGTACGATCGTGCTCAGCAAACTCTGCTCTTAAATAGAAGCAAATCTCAAGGAATTCGAACACTCGAAAGTTCAGAAACTCGACTTAGAGTTGAAAAATGAAACTTACTGCTAGTTGTATTTAAATTTCGGACTATTAGCAGCGCATGACTTCACCTACTCAATACTTGAAAGGCTGATTCACCGAAATACCTTTACCCCTTGCAATTGTATGCCGTTTTATGTTTAGGAAATTGTTCTCGCTTCTGTGTCAGCATGGCACCTGTCAGACGCTTTCCTTCAAGCGGCTCGTCGGCGTTCATCGAATTTCCAGTATCACGCAGAGTAGGCGGCTTGCGGCGATTTGAGTAACCATTGCCACACCCATGCTCCGTTTTAAGGGCTGCTTGGCCAGTGCACATTCTTCTAATGATCAGTACACGACGCCCGATGCGGCCAGAGGCCGTCCATAGCCTACTGACACTGACAATATACACGTAGAGCCATGATATGCGCATGCAGCTTGCGCATGCTCGAAGTCCTGGTTACTATGGACTATGGTTATATAGGCCTGGGAACATGTACGAGTACTTGTGCGCATATAGCACTCATGCATACCTAGTCGGTCTGGAACCCGGCAAAGAGGGACAGAGCTGGTGAGTTGAAGTGACTGATGGACAGACATAGATAGTTATGACAGATCGATAACTGACTAAATGTAGATTAACAACCCCGGCCGAGGCCTGAGATTTATCGGCGAATAAACTGATCATGAGCATGGGGCCCGAGACGAAAGCCGTCATTTCATTAATTTCTTGTTTCCCTCAATGATGGCCGAAGCAAGACGTCCCGGAGCACCTGTTAGCACCTTTTCGAAGAAAGCACCATTGAAAGAAAGTAATGCGCACTTGATTTTAAAAATGTGTGGGATGAAAAACGAGTCCTTTGCTATAATATAAAGCGCTGGAAAAATTTATATTTATCATGAAAATATATCATGATCACCAATCCTTTTCTCCTTTCTACTCAGTCTGGGAGCGCACAGAGAAAACGCACCTGTGGCGACCAAGCCCCTAGCAGAACGAAAATCACGCTCTTAACTGCTCGACCAATCCGCCAGTTCCATAAAATTGCTTCCATGGCGGGCTTTGTGACTTTCGCTCGACACGGTCCGATATCTACTGCACGAACGTTACGATGTGATCATTCGACGAGTTAGCCCCAGCCTTGCGTAATTACAGTCCGTAGGAGATACTCCCATTTATGGTAATGCAGAGGGACAACCACCGCGTGAAAGTGCTCCGAGGCTGAGAGGGCGTGCATCGCTGACGAAATTAAGCATTCAGCAGCGTGCGCAATGGATTAATTGCCTTCCGCGCTTTGAGACGGATTCCCGAGTCTGTCCCTGGAGGCCTTCCATGTAAATGCCTTACATGCATGTACATCTACCCGGAAGTTCTTCTTTCTTTCTTTCCTTCTTTTTGTACACCCTCTTTTAATCGCATGATGGCCTGGGGCCAGTTATGCCTTAGTCTTTTCCCGGTGAGCAAGGCTGTTACGCATACTGTCAGGTGGACTGGTGCAACACATACAAAAGCCCCCTAAAGAAATCACTGACATTTACTAATTTAATTTCCCCACGTAACGCGCTGTAAATTTATTTCTCCACTGGCTGTACGGTTTTACAAAAACCTTTACCGTGGCTCCAGAGATGTGGCCAGGTTCCAAGATCTGTTGCGTCGTTTGTCCGCAACTACGCCGCATGCATGCAGCATTCAGCAAGCATAAGAGCGGCTTGTCTCGGCCACGGTGGCGTGATTCGGCCAACGTCTTAGAAGCCGAAGGCCTCGCTCAGGCAGCTGCTCTTTTTCCTTTGGATGTCGCTGAGAGTATGGAACGCCTATCTCAGAGGTCAACGCCGGGGCGCTAAACTAGCGAAGTCCACACCCAATCTGGCATGTATGTATCTGAGAACGCTATCTAAATGTGTGTAGTCGTCAGCGCTCTATCTAGCTAAATGTATGTGTCCACGTGCCGCCTAAATGTACATGTATTAATGAGTTTTAGTCCGGTTTGCTACTAGAAAAGGTACGTGATAGGCTTGTCAAAAAAGGGCGCTTTAAAAATCGCTTTAAACGTCTTGAAAAGCTTTGGATTTTTCCACAAGCTTTGTAGTACTAAAATACACATTCGGTGTTTAAAACAGGCTTTTTCCACCCAGATGGAAAAGGTTATGACTTTTAGGCTACCCATTTGGCATGGAATGGTAGTGTCGAACCCGACCCCCAAAGACCGCCGCCCGGCACCTTTAAATTTCCGATATTGATAAGCAGGGTTGGGTGACTTACCTACTTGGGCCGGCTTCGAGACTACATCAAATGGATACTTGGATACCTAGTGAATACCTGTCCTTTCCACACCTTTCTAGCCTAATCTAGGGTGCGCCAACCACACACCACGTGGCCTCGTGCCTTGTAAAGACAAGTTTGTGTAGCAGTTGACATGATGTTTAACTTAGCTACCGAGCTTTAAAATGGTGTTTAAACACTGAAATCTTGGGCATTGCGGAAAGCTTAAAAATAGATTTTGACGATGTTTTTTTTTCGACAAGCCAGTACGTGATGTAGTATACCCGCTATCAATTATCAAATTGTACATAATATACAGCTGCATAGTCCTTGCGTTTCTTCTAGCTTGTTCCTCTGTCTACATTTTCTAAATAAAGCCTTTCTCTTTCGTCCCCCTTTTCTCCTTTTTTCTGCTTCTTCTTCGTCCCCATTTTCTACTTTTACTTTCTTTTTACTATTTCTTACCCATACAATTTTTTCGTTTCTCAGGCTCTATAGCCTTGTTTTGTGCGATTCAATGATTGAAATGGTTATTCTGTAATAAGTTCGACTCCGAATATAAGTACAACAGCTATTTCAATATCTGAATAAAGCACGTATTTGTCTGTAGGCTTATACAGTATTATCGACCAATGGTCAAACAGACACAGGGAAAGAGAGATAAATGGAACTCTTGAGGAAAAAAAAAGAAAAAACTGGTGCTGAAACGAATATTCGAATGTGATCGATTTGGACAACTCTGGCGAATATTCGAACACAGAAATTTCGAATCAACTATTCGAGAAACTGCAATGTCAAGCGCGCTAGCTATCTACATGCGCATATGCAAACATGTTATGTCGACCGATCGCGACCGAAGCTACATTCTACACGTGAGCGCGCAGGTGCACAGTCACACGAGCGCACAGTCTCGTCTACTAGTGCTGCACACCTGCACGATTTGCGCAATCGCGATCGAGTTCCTTCAACTTGAGACTTTCAGTTTAAGCCGCAGCGCTGCTATAAATATGCGTGATTGTGTCAGCTGCGCAGCTGTTCACTCGCTTCCACCGGTAAAAGCACCATGTTAGACGGATTGTTGCGTGTTCGCCGAACAGCAAACCTGGTAGATCTAGGTTTTGTCATTCAGGCTCATTTCCTCTCCCGAGATCAGTGCCGGCGCTCAGTTCTCCTCTCCCCTTCCTACCGAGCCAGTATGGATGAGCAGAGTGTCAGTGCTGTCTGACTTCGCAAAGTTGACAGAGGCGAGTACGTTCAGTGTAAGCTTTGCGATAAACGTGTGATGTTCAATGGCTCAACGACGAGTTCAATGCGTGACCATCTCAAGAGGAAACATCCTGTCGTCAACTTACCCCCATCTTACATTCGTACTTATTCTAAAAGGCTGCCATGGAAAAATACGAACAGCAATGAAAGTGACAATGTTAGGGAAGAGGTGTGGTGGCAAATGGCGTTGGAATAATCGAATATTCGCTCGCTCCCTACCTCACCATTCGTAAGAATATTCGTTCGTACAAATTGCTATTCGTTGCAGCACTAAGAAAAACAGAGACAAAACGTTATCCTTTGGCAAGGATTTTATGTACATGTACAGTATGGAAACAGATGCAACCAAGAAGCTGAGGCTTCAGGTAACAATAACAACAGCTAAGACATAATCAAACCACTTCTATTGCAAATAAACAGGGCAGCAGAGACAGACATATCCGGATTGCACGACACAGCTAAAGAGTTCCGGCTTGAAATAAGCATGCCTCGCTGGTACTGATGCCACTGCAGTAGTCGAAGAATTAAACGTCTCTGTGTTCAAAAGCGCATGACTTTCATTTATTGAACTCACAAGACTCGGACCGAACAACAGTAAATAGCAAACAAAACGTAACATAAAAGTGACATGTTTAGGTCCATTGTTAGCGGATATGGTGCCTATGGTGCCTGTTGTGAAGCGAGACGTTGTCAATATCTTCGCCCATTTTAAAACGAACCGCTGGAGCAGCATTACTGGCACATTTAAAATTTTAAATAACCAATATCAAGCTATTCGCTTTCCCATCGAACTAGAAAAAAACAACGCATTACCCTTCACGAACGTCAGAGTCCAACTATCATACAACAATCTGATAACGATCAAACAACAATCCGAAACGATCAAACAACAATCTGATAACGAGTGTTAACAGGAAGCCTGCTCACACTGGAAGGTAGATATATCTGAACTTCACATCGAATCATCCGGTCAGCGCGAAACGCTTAGTATATTATAGTCAGCTCCTTTATGGATAGAAAACACTATGCCACACAAGCGGAGGACCAACAGCGGGAAGTAGACCATGTCCGAAGGGAACTTCTGGAGTACAGGACGATGGCTATCTCAATGAGATCATTGTGAAGCATGAGCAACCCAAACATCGCACACTCCCAGCAGAGACGCCATGGGCAAACAACCAAGCAGCTGCCAGCATTCGTTACTTCGAAGGTCGTACATAAGCAATCCGACGAATTTTCACACCGCGGCCGCTAGGCATAAGAACGGTATCAAAATCAAGAAGCATAAAGTGGCAATTGATGCAATAAACTGAGAACAGCGAAGATCTACCACAGGAGAAAGAACCGGGAGTGGTATATGCAATCGGGTGCACAGAATGCGAGAAAGTGACAGGGAGAGCCGACGCGCCTTTCTTTGGTGAGGTGCAGAAACCACAGCATTCGCGATTGAAACCCGCCAATGCATTGAAAACATTAGCCCTTCCTTCTTCGCCGCGCCAGCAATTCTACGGAATCGACGAGGTGAAGCGAACATCAACAGCTGGCCGACTTGTCACGCCAGCAAGGCGCAGTAAATGACTAGCTCGGCGATTCAGACGTCAAACACAAATCTCACTTCTCATAATTTCTGCAGACATTGAGCAGGAGTTGCTCGCTATTCGGAATGAACAAACTCGCCCCGTTACCGCTACCAACGCTAAAGCAAAACGATCCCTCCGTCGCTCGCTACGGCGGAGAGAAGGTCATCAAGTACAGAGGACCGAGTGCCCTGCGTGACGAGATTGCCAGCCTACACAGGCGCGAGCGAGAGCTCGAGCAGCGAATTGCTGAAGCGGACGAGAAGGCGGCCTTGCACGAGAAAGAACTATGGACAGTGACCTCGCAGATTTCCGGCGGCGAGTGGAGAAAGGAGCTCGCACTTGAGAAAGACAGCGCACTGAGACGTGACATTGAGAGGGTGGTAGCACAGGCGGAAGAGTGTAAGCGTATCGCGCAAGTGGATGAATGGAAGGCTGAGCGTGCGCGCGAACGGCTCAACTTCTTGCGAAGGCAAATCTCTGTCGTGAAGGAGAAGGACAGGAAGACGCAAAGCGATATCGTCCGCCTCAAAGAGAAAGAAGCGGCGCTTGAGAGGCGACTGCAGCTGTTTGAAAGGAGAGAAAGTAGAGCAGCTACTCGTCTGGACAGAGTCGCCGTGCAAAACATCGAGCTCGCCACTGTACTTGGGATATCGAGAGCCAGCAGTCAGTCCAATCTCGTGGACAGCTCAGGACGAAGACGGCTGGAGAACTATGTTCTTGAGAAAGTCATGGGTATCAAGGCACTTCACCAAAGAATAGAAGGCGCCGAGAAAACATGCGAGAGGCTTAATTCAGAGCTGGACTGGAAGCAAGATGAGCTGGAATATTGGCAGTGTCAGTACGCGAAGACGCTTCATCAACTCGATCGAGTCTACTCGAAAGCGAAAATGAAAGTAACTGTTGTTTGATGGCTCTCAAATTACGAACGGTGACGTGCCTTTTTTTATCCTTCCACTTATCTGCCTCTCTCAAGGTCTCTCTCTCTCCCTCTCTCTCTCTCTCTCTCTCTCTCTCTCTCTCTCTCTCTTCCAATCTCAGTTTCTCTCTGTTTGTTCCCCATCTTTTGTTTTGCTCTCTCCTTCTGAAATCGCTACTCGTTTTTTGCGACACTTCAGCTGTATGTACTAGTACCACCGGATGAGTGCCGGCCTAAGTTATTAACCTTGTTATTTGCTTCCTGACATGTGTTCGTCATTATTTTCATTTCATTATTTTATATCGAGTTGCTCAAATCTGATAGCTGTGGAACTCTGATTGAGGGCCCCATTGCTGGAAAGGTTTCCAAGTCCCAGTTGCCTTTGTGGACCTTGGCAACAATGTTTAGTCGCCAAAACGGTACCATGTCCTCTAACCCATTCACCAATCAAACTTGGTCCACTGCTTTGCCCACTGACTATCAGCGTGAATTCAAGCATTGTTCCTCAAGTCGCCGATCACAGGCACCTTGGTATACGTATAACATTTAACGAGACTCTGTCGTTGTTTCAAGCCCAAATGTTCCTTTAACCAACACAGCGCACACACTGAAGGCTTGAAGAACAAGAACGATAACAAGAACGAGAAAGATAATGAGAATAAAAATAATGCGAAAAAGTTAGAAAAGATATAGACTGGAGAGAGAAAGAGAGAGGACACCTGTAAATTTCAGGTTAGAATAACAAATTCACTTGCAAAATAAAACAGTTTGCACCAAAAGTACGCTGGGCTTGCATCTGAAATTATAGCACCTGTCCGTAATTGTCGTGGAGCGCTCATGTTCAGAGCGTCATTGCATCGGGATAGGAGAAGCTTGGTCTTCTCCGTCGTCTTCATCGCCAGCTTACCTCACCAATAATTCGAGACATCTACATTCATAGTATTTGGCTTTCCATTGAGTATGCCAGCACTGTCTGGAGCAGCCTTACCGCCACTGACAGTCTGCGTCTGGAACGGGCCAACCGCCGCGCTGCCCGAGTTATCCGTGGCTTAGCACCACGATCAGACGTAACCCACGAATTATTACTGCCACGTGCAGGGCTTCAACCACTGAACTCTAGCGAAGATTAGCGCTGTCTTTCTTGGTTAGGAGATTAATGCATCAACTGATGCCTTTCCATCTCTTGACAGCTCTGTCAAAGTACTGGCCTTCAGCTTCACTTTCCGTTCGTCCATCCCTACGGTTCCCCAGTTCAGATTGAAGCCTCCTAGGCCTAGGAAGAACTGTTTGAAAAATTCACCAATTTATTGTGCTGTTGCTGAATGGAATGCCTTTTTGTATGCCCGTGACTACAAGCTAGAAAAATTACCAACTATCTCTATATTGTTGTCCTATTTTGATACTCTGCATTTGTAGCCTCAGAATTCCCTTTTTTAGCACCGCCTTTCTCATGTTGTTCCCCTATTGTTTTCTATCCGATGGTCTTTCCTCTCTCTTTCCACCTGCAAGTTTCTTTCTCACCCTTCCCGCTCTTAACAATAGTCTTATCTGGCTACTGTGTGGCGTAGAAGATAATAAGAATGATGATAATAATAATAATAATAATAATAATAATAATAATAATAATAATAATAATAATAATCTTTAAACGTCGATAAATCAAACTTGGAATAATCATGGTCACAAGGAGCATTCACTCCCACCAGCTAGGGAGAGAACAGGATGTTCACACAACGTGTCGGCACCCTTCTCAGTGCCTTCATCAGGTACTTTAAGAAATGACAACACTAGAGCCGTTACATGCGTTTAAAACTCGAGCAGGATTTTGGGTTTAACGTGTCAAAATAATTGGTGTTGGTGTCAAGGTAATCGGTGTAAGTGTTATTTTTTATCTTTGTGTATTAAAGATCTTGCGGTTCAAAATCCAATGCGTGTATGATTGCTACTTGAGACAAAACATCGTAACATGCGTTGGAAACGGCTCTCCGACGATGTAAGGACGATCGCAAAGCTGAACACGCAAGAGCTGTAATAGCCAGCATCCTACGATCTGCTAAACCACCCATCGAAGCCGAACACGACAGCTGAGGAAATACGAGCACTTCGCAACCTAGTGAAGAACGAAGACATTATCATACTGCCAACCGATAAGGGTAACGCCATGGTCGTTCTGGCCACAAATGAATACGGACGAAAGGCCGAAGACATCTCGGGAAAGCCACCTTTAGGAAGGTATCTCGCAACCCCACACGTCGTAACAAGAAACGGGTCAACGATAGGTTGAAACACCTCATGGACGAACACGCAATAGACAAAAAAATCCTATAACAGCCTCCGCGTACCAGGATGTGGTACACAGCCTCCACGTTTCTATGGTACAGTAAAGATTCATAAACCTGGTCAACCACTTCGACCGATTGTTTCAACAGTTGGCTCAGCAACTTACAACCTTTCCAAATACGTCGCTCGGATTCTAACGCCTTGCACAAGGAATGCGCCATCATTCATCATGAACACGCGTTCGCAACACTCCCGAGAACGGATCTTAGACATCGCGGTCACAAATGAAGAATTACTGTCAGCTTCGACGTAAAGTCCCTTTTCACATCAGTCCCAGCTCATGACGCAATTACAGCCATCAGAGAAGTCATCAATGCCGACAGCAACTTTGAAGTATCCACAGGGATTTCTGTGGGAACTCTACTCGAAATGGTGCGCATTTGCTTAACGACTACCAACTTCTAGTTCAGAGACACGCAGTACGAACTAACTGACAGTTTAGCCATGAGTTCCCGCCTTGTCACCTTGCGTTGCAAACATATTCATGGCGAAGTTTGAATTCTGTACCATTACAGAATCCACGTGAAAATCTATGCCGAAGCCAGGGACGCCGGACGCCGGAACCAAACTCAAAGTGAGAGGAAACTCGCTGTAACTGTTGACTTGTCGGCCGCGGGCACCTGAATGGATGTTACTGTTGTTTGCAGTTTACTTCGGACAGCGGCAACTTTCCCCTGTCCCTTTACCCCGTTGATATCAAAGGCAATTTTTGATCATGCAATCTCTCACGTGAGTAGATCTCAGATCTGTCACCAGACGGTCGCATCATTTCCACCGCTTGCTTTTGCTCTCATTGCTTGAGGGCCAAGTTGAGGTAAGCTAAGGCGTTAGAGAAAAGTTTATATTCACGTGATAACTTTATGCAACTCTACCGGTTGTCTTGGTCTGCCTTTTTGCGTAAATATGCCATTCTATCGTGTAGAAAGTTTACTGGATGTAGACGGACAACAGAGACCCACAGATGGGCAATGCATGGTCGGTGTCGAGCGCGGTTCATAAAGACAACGGGGAAATGGTTGGGGTAGCGCTCACGTGCACTAAACCACTGCGGGAAAACCGACAAATCAGCGATATACTCACGTGAGAGCACAGATGATCAAAAACTGTCTTTAGATATCAACGAGCCAGCGGGTCGGAGGAAGTTGCCGCTGTCCAAAACGAACTGCAAACAGCTACATGTAGTTGGCTGCTGTCGGTGTGTCGTTGTAACGCCCCAGATTGGTCCAGGGCCGAGAAGGCAAGTGTCGACATGTTGTGGCGATGTCGACCAGATACGTACAGTTGTACTAAGATGGCAACTGTTGAGCTTGTCTTCGAAGCGCCATCGCCCAGGGCCTAATGCCAACTCGATTCTTTTGGACGCTGTCACGATCGACATCGACATCGCGATCGATATGTCGATGCGGCCCTGAAAGGATGCTAAGTTGGCCGCTGTTGACATACGTGTCTTCGATGAGTTCAAGCTCGAGCTGAGGACCTGATACTAAATTGCATATCTTGGATGAAGTCAACGCGCGCATGCGTCAATGTGCTCCTTACCGCTTCAATCCCTGGCCAAGTTAATTGGCTCCCCATGCCGTCACGTTTGTTGTCATTACTTCCAGCGTGTTGTGCTGTTGTGGGCCAGATCACCACACTCTCTCTCTACCTAAATTGACCGCTAGGTCACATAATAGCTCGGAGCTGCACCTCCGCGTAAGTCTCTCTTTCGAGTTGATGTCTTTTATTCGGGATAATAAAATTGATAATACCTGGGCCTAAGCTGAGCTCAGGTTGTTGCTGACGTAGGCTACCGGCCGGTACTAGTATCGTAGCCATCTCGTAGCGTCTTGTACAGTGGATATCAGATCGTGTCGAGAGAAAGTCACAAAGTGTGCCAGGAAGCCAGTTTGTTTTCTTGAACTGGTGGATTGATCGAGCGGTTAAGATCGCGACTTTCATTCGGCTAGGCGCTGAGTCGCCGCAGGTTCGAGTCCGCCGTGCGCACTCCAGCTGGCGAAAATAATTGATTTATGATTCTCTCGGAAAGAATGGTCTTCCAATGTCTTTTATTTATTCCTTGCTTTCTTTGTTTGTTTCTTTTTTGTTTCTTTTAGTGGTTTTCTCGTTACACAGGAGCAAGGCTCAACATGTGTCTAACTACATTTCTACAATCCTGTATAACCAAAATTAATGAATCGATGAATTAGTCAAACTCTCCTCCTCCCCCAACTCCTGACTCCCAGCATTCTGGGTACTTGCGCATACGTGCTTGCTTATGTCGTACGCTCATTGAAGTCACGGTTATGTACATCATGGTCACATATCGACCGTATCCTGCTCCTTTTTATTCTGCAGATGGTTTTGAGAAGACTCCGGCTTAGGAAAGCCCACTGAATGCTGAAGCTAAGACCGGAGAAGTGGAAATTTGTGAACAAATGAAATGATGCAGCCCAGAAAGACTGGGTCTGAGTGTGCAGCCTAGAAAGACTGGGTTCAACATTAAGTCTTCAGAAATAAAAGGAACTAACGGTTATATCAGCCAAAATGGATTTTTCAGTTTTGTAGAAGTGAAGTACTAAAGTAAAGTGCCTGCGCTTTTTGTTTGAAACAACAACCACAAAAAGAGAAACAATGCAGGTATAACAAGCACACAAAGGGCCACACAGCAAAGAGAGACGCATACACCCTGAAACTATCCAGCCTATGACCTATATGCATGCACACATGAAGCAAGACATGTACAACAGCCGAGCATGCGTGCATTTTCTAGCACTACACACATGTAACACCTCTCTGATCCTTGCAATTGTATGTGTACATTGTATACTCTGGGTCTGAAAACCTGTATTAGCATACAACGCACATAAGTAAAACCCACCACTGTCATGTGGTGGTGCAAAAAACAGGAGATGAAATAAACAGATACTCTTCCTGGAGCATTGTGGAATAAAAACACGTGTTGTAAAAACATTGATGCCATAGCTACAAAAAGTAAAACACAAATTGACTCTCTTTGTCATGCTGGACACACGGGCCAATAAGGATTGTCAAAAGGAGAGAAAAGGGCAATATCTAACAAACTAATCCAAATGGATTTGTCCAAACGCAAAAAAATTAATTGAACATACCAAGAAAAGGGGTAGCAGCAGTTAGACATAATTGCAAAACCTACACCACAAAGAAATAGAGTTTTCACTCTACCACAGGGTGGTTTGCGGGGATTCCCTCCATTACTATTGTTCCCTCCTGGAGATTGGCCATGACTGCAACATTCTCATCTTCTAAATGGCGACCTTTTATTTCAACAGAGCGCCCATAGCAGCCTGACCGGCCAACGATAAACGCTATTGTGCTCGAAAGCAAGCAAACGAAGACAGCAACACCTACTGTCACATAGAGTGCAACTTTCTCGTTGTCGCACGATGAAGAGCTAGGTTTCAGAAATTCCACTTTTGGTGTGTTAGTTTCAACTGTTTCTTGCAAGGCATTCTCAGTGAACGGGAAGCTCCTGCAGGTGGGGAATTTTCCAGGAGGAACTGGTTGGTTATATGGATCCTCAAACATTATCAGCGCCATACCAAAAAGCTGATGCGGCTCAATGTGGCAATGCATAATCCACCAGCCAGGGTTGTTTGCCTTCAGACGAATCCACACCCAACCACCAGCTGGCACAATGACAGTGTCCTTTCGAATTGGATGTGCGCTGTCATTCTGCAAAGGAAGGGACGATCTCTCGAGTACTGAACAGTGTGGAGGATTCACACATAGAAAGGGTCCATTTGTCACATCCGTCAGGTTAACGCTTCTCTTTCTGTAAGGTGCTTTGTAGGGGTCTGAGAATGATTGATTGGCGAATCCCATTGCAATCACGTGATAGCTGTGACCGTGCATATGGATCGGATGGGGAAAGTTATTGTTGCCAACATTTCCTGTATTTGTGAAATACATATCAACCGTTGCATCCCTTGTCAGGTTGATAAAGTGCTGACATGAGCATGACTGATCACCTGTCTTGTTGCAGATTGCGGCACACCGGTCAGGAAGGGCTTGGGCTGATGGTTGAGTCTGTGGTGGAGCACTGGGGTAGACAAAGCTCTTGCCATTGATGGATGGGCCTCCAGCAAAGCCATAGTTGAGAACAAACGTCTGATCTGGCACATCTGAAAGGGAATTTGTGGCTTTCTCAGTGCTTTTCAGAGCCAATGTGGAAATCGGCAAGCAGTTAGTATAATATCCCCTTGGATAGTCTTTGAAAGGACAGTTTAAGACATCACATGGCTCGGTTGGTGTGCATTTTCTGCTCTCGCTATTTGGCTCACTTTGGTCGCTCAGCACATCAGTATATCTCAACACAGCCAAGGCCTTGTGCTGATATGTGCAGCCTTGATAGTAGTGGTACTTAGCATAGTGTTTAAGCGTACTTCCATTGCAGAGGGGCAACGAATTATCAGACCATTCGTTGCTGATGGCCTCTGCTCGTATCCAAAATTTCCCATTGCCTGTGTCGTTACTTGACTTGGTGGTCACATTGAAGTCAACACGCTCTCCAGGGTTGATGATAAATGAATCAACTGCTCTTGCGCGAACTGCAAACCCATCAGCACCCACAACTGTCAGTTTGTGATGGTCAATGGAGATGCGTAGGCCAATAATCATCTGCGCACCTATCGCCCGAAACGTGTATGTCCGTCCGCTCATGACGTGGTACACTGTTAACGGTGCTCCATTATTCGTGCCATTTGGAAACTCTAGCCAACCTCGTCCATTGATCAAAGCTGAAACGAATGGCACACAGCTGGAAAAGAATTCATCCATTGAGTACGTATTGTGTATGGGCATTTTTGGACCGTTCAGGTAGCTAAGCGAGGTTGAAGCACTGGCGACAGATGACGACGATACATGATACCAGTCTTGAAGAGCCATTATGAACGGTGCCTCCTCTGCTTTTGTGTAGTTGTAGGGCTCGTTATCTCTGACGACAAAAGCTCCGAACAAGCCATCGCTACGTTGAGATCCGACGTGAGCATGGTACCAGAAACTTCCACCGGGCTCAGCTGTGAAGTTGTGCTGGAACGTTTGACCTGGTTGTACTGGGCACTGTGTTACCATGCCGACGCCATCCATGTATGGAGTTCCGTGTTGGAACATTCCATGAAAATGGACAGAAGTCGCAATGTTGACTAGCCGATTTTGGACCTGCATTCGCCAAAAGACGGTGTGTCAGTACATTGAAAGGGCGATTACATGCATGTATGTAAACTAAATGAACACAGGCAAAGAACTAATTTTGTGTCCGTAACAGAAGCTCACCTTTCTTCTATCTATGTGGCCCACCAATTAGCAAGTGCCTACGTGCTGTGTTATTACTAAATAGCATTTGGTCCCATTCTTGACCAGCTTCCGCAACCTCTGCAGACTACAGGTAAATCTGCACTTTACCCCACAATTGCAAAGTAAAGAAGGTGAAGTCTCCCCAATTATATTAAGTTCGTGGGTAAAGGTCCGGCAAAGCCTCCGTATATCCAGCCCCAAGTTGAAAGTGAGCGCCCGCGCGGATTTGAAGCCGCTACAAAATTGTCAACTCTTGAAATAGACATTGTCAGTCACTTATAGCTCTCTTTGATGTAGCGGTGGTTATTCCCCATTTGAGCGCGGCTCAACACAGCGCAGACTCACTTCAGCGCATCCGCGCACCCTATTTGCTGGGGTTAGGGTTAGTTAACCCTAACCCTAAACCTAACCCTAACCCAACCCTAACCCTACCCCTTATTGAGATACGCTACATTGGACAGCGCTGAATTGGGTCTGCGCTCTGTTGAGCCGCGCTCAAGTGGGGCATACAGTACGGGCTATCCCCCACTTGAGTTGCTTCTGGCGCCGCAGATACTGTAAAGCGGGTAATTTTCCCGATCGTTTTGATTTTACGAATTTTACCATTTGTTGTTAATAGTGAAATTCAATTTTCGCGAAATTTACATCTTTACTGTTTACAGTCACTGTATTACAGTAGACAGGAATTTTAAATCGTGTAAAAGTCTGATTTCATGAAATCGGCGTGCATAATTGTCGGGGAAATTACTCGGTTTACAGTATGTGATGTCTGCACGTGAGGTCAGATTAGGGCGCATTCAGACTACTAGTTCATACCCGCCAGTAGGGAAACTTCAAGGCAACAATGTCACGTAGCGTTACTGGAATAATGCCGTCGGGAAAGTTTTTCCAGGGCTCAGCGAGGGTTGGGGCATGTGCAAATTTTACTGGCAGTAAGACTTCTGTTTGTTCGACGCTGTTCTCACCTTGATTCTCAAAAACAGCTCTCGTGCTATACCATGGCGCTCGTACACACTTCTAGTTCTCTTGTTCTAGCATTAGCTTTTGCGGCAGTTCCGTTCCTCGTCTTCTAGAATTATGCCATTCTCTTCTACAGAAACCACTGCTCTAGCCGTCAATCTTTGCTGCTTACTCGCTATGTCCAAAACACTTTCGATAACAAGATAGACAAGGCCGTACTGGCGGCATACGTGGAGGCAAGGATCGTTTGTTCTTTGCTCGGTTTTTCTCAAGCTGCCGCTGAGGAGTATCCTCGCTGTAGAATTTCCAACTTCTTCGTTGAACGGCACACCTTAGGTGTTCACTGGCGCCTCTTAATCAACCTGACAGCGCAAGAGAAGAACGCAGCAATTGCGAAGCAGCCCAACGAAAAGGGAAGGTGGAGCCATGACCTGAAGTGACAGCGGCGAACGTGAAGACGAAGATCGATAAGCTGATAAGGGAACTGCGCGAAACTGTTCAAACGTTCGCGGTGAGCGAAGTAGTTTCTTTTAACTTCGTATGTGTGCTGTGCTTGCCTCAATTCACAGTGGACTCATGATCCGTTACGGATCCGGACTATCTCGTAAACAGCCCTGATGAAGACTATGACGCCATCACTGAGGTGACAGATGGTCTGATACAAATTGGTGGTGATATAGGCGTCGGTGTGCTAGAAATAAAATGTCCGCTGTCCTCTCTGTCTGTTGACACACTTACTTGCCAGAGAAAGGATTTTTCGGTTAGCGTAGTGTAGCAAAGGGCTGTATTTGAAACCTGCTCACCCATACTAAAGTCAGCTCTAAGTCAGTGCAAATGGGCTGATTTTGTCGTTTTTACAAAAAGAGAGGTCTTTTTGTTGAAATATTTTATAGTTTTAGAGCTGCTGACACGCCACGTCAGACTCCAAGTTAAACTTATGCCATGAGATCAACGTTCAGTATTACTAGCTCTCTCTCTCTCTCTCTCTCTCTCTCTCTCTCTCTCTTCCTCTCTCCCCCTCTCAAAGTTCTTCTCATTCATGGCCTTTCGAGTTTTCCTCAGGTCTTTCTCCTTCTCTAGCCTCTTACAAAGGTTGTTTTAGAATGCACTTTAGGAAAGGAAGTTTGTTGCTGACTTTTTAAGAAAATGGCTGTCATCAATTACGAGTGGCGTACTTCCGAGTGAAACACAGCAAGTCGAGTGCAATTTGTAAAATCTGATTCCAAGTAAGGAAGGAACAGACTCATAAAGACTGCTCCAGCGCATGGATTAGGCTGTTGCCCGGATAATAGTTTCACTGTCTAGTTGGCTGCTCTGGAAATTACACGACAAGGAAGGACCACCGCAATTGCAGGCCTACTTACCTACGCCAGCATCATCACGCTCTACTTGGTCATTGAGATCCAGCCATTCTTAGGAATTCCCTCTCTCTTCCACAAGTCGTCATCTTTCCTCTTTTCTTTATACTACAATTCCTGTGTGGAACAACCTGCCTTCTACCACAGCTCTCTGCACCTCAGTGCAATTCTTTCAAGTAGCTGAAAACATTTCTTTTTCAGTGGCAAATTTGTTCTTGACTTTTAGTTCTCCTTAGTATATTGACTCTTCCTTCTGTATTCCCCTTTATCTCCCTCTTTCTCTCCCCCGCTCTCTCCCTCCCTCCCCCTCTCTCTCTTGACTGCGCAGGCGGAGATTCTTCTGATTAGCTTTGCAACTGGATGACTGTCTCGAAAAAACCCAAAGGAATAATGATGATGATGATGATAATAACAATAATAATGA
>JAOWAW010001696.1:6963-18765 GCA_028565695.1 Nicola tetela | reverse complement strand
AGAAGAAGAAGAAGAAGAAGAAGAAGAAGAAGAAGAAGAAGAAGAAGAAGAAGAAGAAGAAGAAGAAGAAGAAGGATTCGGAAGGAGGGAAAATGTTACACATGGTCCGAGAGGTCTAGAGGCTACATACATTAATTTTGCAATGCTCAAACTTCTTGTTTTGCAGATCATTTTAATAAAGCTCACTGGGTAATATAAACATTACGTTAAACATTGATTTAATTAAAGCTCGGTGGGTAATATATACACACGTAAAAAAAGATTTTACGGGCATCACCAATCAATCAATATGTAATATTATGTATTTCCTATTCATTTCAGCATATGTACCTTGAAGTTGACTGCAGAACAGGCGACCAACCTATCGATCAGCTTTCAAGGAAGCATTTCTTGAGAAACGCTAGGCACCTTGTACCAGCAAATGGAAATCACCATCAAAAAGCCAAGAGCAGCAGTTTTCCAGCGGAAACAAACAAATCGCTCCTCGGATCGTAAAGAAAATGGCAGCGAACTAAAACTTGAAGTGGTCGTTTATATGCTGAAGCACACCATAGGCATAGCGCTAAAGGTCAAATCAAAGTTCTAAAACAGCAAATTTGGACCTTGGCCTACGTTTAAGTTTACGTATAAACGTACTACTAAAGTCGTATAATAAATACTGTACGTAACTGATGATTTCCCAGAGAAGCCGCAATGTTCTAGCACTATCATCTGGAAACAACAGTAGTAGATCTTAACTTTATTAAGAGCTGAATTCAACGCATAAGTCAAATACTACAGGCCATGTGTTTAAATTTTCAACAGTACAAATACAAGGCCACCGATATTCTGGTAGAAACGTTTTTCTCTTAAAACGACTAAGAATATGTACACGTACATTGCATAATACTAACTGATTGTCTTTCAAACAAACTATGTTTGAGAAACTGAAAGACGATTTGGCAAGACACCGTGCTTTCTGAACAGGGGCTTGAAAGAGTAGTGTGACTTGTTGCTATCATCGCTGGTTGTCCAGTGAGCAAGTCGTTGCCAAAACGCATCTGGCTACTTGAACATAAGCAGTAGACTACGGAAAAAGAAAAGGGACACCTCATCAGTCAAAGCTCACCTGCCAAGAAAACACCCATACCTCTGATCACTGGTAGGTTTTTACTACTTAGCTTACCACAGCTTCAGCTGTCATCATGTTAACTACAACATTCTACTAGCTGCAGGCCGCCGCGACTTATCTTCTGGCGCCGTGGCTACCCGTCCTAGCCAACTCTGTATGTACTTACCCTATGCTTCTTCTGTTTCTTCTTCTAGAGAAGACATATAGAGTAGGCCATGTCGATTTTGGCCAATCGGGGAGCCTTGCATGCCCGTGATGAGCAAAATTTTCCTCCTCTGTATTTGTCACATGTTTCATTTTTGCGCTTCACTTTTGCTCCGCTTCTACACTCCACTTATCAGATCACTCTTATTGTGCTTGTCAGTAAAGACTTGAGCATAATCTGAAAAAGAGGCTCGATCTAGCGCTTCACCGACGCCGTTCATCTGATACTTCTTGTCCGTATCTCGGCTGTTTCTCGGGAAGAGAACACTTTAGCAACGATTGTCTGGGTACGAAGAACAGGACAAGTCCCCGTCGCGTTGGCCACGGTAGCATGCCACCGGCTCTGGCACCATCAGCGCTCGTCAGCAGGCAAAAGCTTACAACTGAAATCTGTATTAACAATTTTTTTCCACAATAGTTCGTGCAAAAGGCATGCAAATTTGCTGAATATTTGAAAACGCTAGAAAAAAATGTTATGCCTACATGTCCACATATCACAGTAGTAGTCAGCCAGTATGGTGACTCAGCTGCAGATGAGACAACCGATCTTTGAAAACTTCTGGCTGCAAATGCCCCCAACTGTGAATCATATCAGCCAAAGGCCAACACTGATGAAAGACAACCATTTTTCGAAACAACACATTGCCCGCATGATGAGGAAATGGTGGTTGAAAATACACATGTTCAAATTTCAAGGAGCTCTAAGAGTTTGCTGATAATGGCCTAAGCTGATTTTTGGTATATGAGTTTGCAATGGGACCCCTTCAAAAACAGTACTACCGTTGTAATTATTTCAAAACTGTTATAACTGGGAGTCGCGAAACTGCACATGAAACCCTTAGAGTGGGGGTCAAATTACAAGTAAAAACTCACCTTTACTCAAAACAAAATGCTCTAAAAGCTAAAGCTATAGGAATTTTTATATTTGTAGTAGTTTGCTAAGCATGGTGATTGTTCACTTGTCCACAACAGGTGCTATGCCTCGAAGAGAAAAATTAAAATTCTTTGCAGCCCAAGTTGCTTTGATCAGAATGATGTCCTAGGAAGCCAGAACAGTTCACAATGACGTTGATGATCTATCACTCTGAGTTGTTTCAAACCTGCTGAATTTGCTCATCTCAGGCTCGTAACGCACACTGGACTCAAATTTGCGGCGACCAAGCGCCTAGCCGAACGCAGGAAAATTATGATCTTAGCCGCTCGACCAATCCACCATTTCATAAAAACAGGCTCTGTGACTCGCTCGACACGATCCGATATCCACGTACTGCGCAAGACGTGCTGCAGTATCGTAGTCACATTGTAGCGTCTTACGCGCCGAATATCGGATCGTGCCGATCGAGCGAAAGTCACAAATCGCGCCATGAAGGCAGCTTTTTTAACAGGCGGATTCGTCGAGCGGTTAAGATCGCGATTTTAGTTCGTCTAGGCTCTTGGTCGCCTCAGGTTCGAGTCCTCTGTGCGCTCCCAGCCGGAGTACAAAGGAGAAAACCGATTGGTTACGCACATACATGTACATGTTCTTGAAGTGAGCTCGAGCGATTTTTCTGTCCTTTGCTTGGGGAGCTCTACCTATCAACCACTGGAAATCAACAAATGTTTGGCCTCGACAAATGTCGGCTTTTTCCAGCTGCGAACTTTTCCTTCCCGTTTATTTTCGGCACTTCTTTGCGGTATTGCGGGAGCTTGGCGTGGTGGCGGAAATTTTCAACATCCATACATTTTCGGCCTCTGGACTAGGGCTGAAAAAGCTAGGCCGAAAATAATTGAGGCCGGAATTTTGTTGATCTACAGTATCCACGACGTTTAACTGAAATCTCCCTCACATGTACATGTACGTAGACCATGTACCATTGTGTATCGCAGGTAGCAATCAGATCCGTACATGCGCGATATGCCACGCCCATCTATACGGTTGTCCCCCATTTCAGCGCGACTCCCGAACAGAACGCTCCCCAAATTAGCGCTCCCTAATTGAGCGCAGATTAGGCCCAATGGAGCGCAACTCAATGGAGCGCACCCCAACAGAGCGCTCCCCAATTCAGCGTCTCTGACTCAGACATGTTCTTGCCGTGAAGAATCTTAGACGAGGAGCTAGCGAAATATTTGTTAACGATGAAGGTAGAAGGACTGAAATACGCGGGTAGGTGATGGATGACACGGGCTAGCAAATGGTAGAGGTTGGTAAAGTTTAGAGATAATCGCTTCAGCGTGCTCGCCCTGTCCCGGCAGCGAAGGTTGTGCGACAGTGCGAGACCCGGCGATAACTGACCCCAAGGTGGGGAAGGGAGCGACAGTGACTGATCAGAGAGAAGTACTACTCGAACATTGAAGATTCGGCGAGTTATCTCCATGATCTTAATCCTTTTCTTTATCATGGTTACTGGCAGAAACCCTGCAGTCTTTACCGAGTCGAGCTCGTAGCTATCTTCTTGATAAATGTGGGCTTTTCTTCAGATTCCGCAGAGTTACGACAGGATTAGCAGACGCATATGGTCGAATGCGCAAAATCGTTCTTCAAATGGCCTGGTAATTCCACCATAATAATGCCAATTATTTTCCAAAGCAATGCCAAACTGATCCATAGGGTTCTTTGGGAAGAAAATCTTTGAACACCGGATATCTTGAGCGGCGCTAAATTGGGGAGCGTTCTGTTGGGGTGCGCTGATTCTGGGTCGCGCTGTCTTGAGCCGTGCTGAATAGGGGCATCTCGTCGCTGAATTGGGGACCGCTCTGTTGGGGTGCGCTGATTTGGGGTCGGGTGCTCTTGGACCGAGCTGAATACTAGTAGGGGCTCCTAGTCGCTGAATTGGGAGCGCTCTTTGGGGTTGCGCTTATTTGGGGTCGCGCTCTCTTGAGCCGCGCTGAATAGGGGTTTCCGTTGGGGAGGAGGCCATTGAGATGCGCTCCATTGAGCCGCGCTGAAGTGGGTCGCGCTCTGTTGAACAGCGCTGAAGTTAAGTGGAGGCATACGGCCATGGTCTTTAGTGCACGTGATCTACGCGTCCGCGCTCCAGCGTTGTTGCTAGGTGTTGCCAGGGCTATAAATATGGCGAATTTAATATTTCCTAGCGTTCGCAGCTCGCGATCGAGCGAGCGCCAAGCATCGGCACACCACGATACACGGTGTTGTTGTTTTCGCACACTCTACTGCTAAACGTGCTAGAAGTGCTTATGACATGAGCGCTGGACAGTGAGGACGCGATGTCGCTTACCCCTTGAAAACAACAATACATGTAGTGCTACAGCTAGCTCTGTTTCGGCGCGGTAGACCTTCGTTGTTGGTTAAAGTCAGCTGCAGAGTTTTTATGGCGTACTGTTTGACTGCAGAACGATTCTTGATTAGCTCTTCTGAGTGAATGAGTTTGATTATCACAGACAGAGTCGAGGAAGAACTGGGAGAAGCTGAATTGGTCTACAGTGTTCTGAGATACCGTCGTGTAGGTGGATAGCGACTCTGCTTCGCTGCTACTCTTAGAGGCTATGTAAGCGTTTACACTTCGTTATGGCCTGCAGTCTGGCTATGGTGTACTGAACTACAGTGACGATCAATCATGAATGGACGGCAGTTCTTGCTACACACAGACGGCGTATCCTTGTCGTCGAGCTCAGGCACGTTTTAGCCTCCTGGTTTCATTGCAGCGGTGGATTGCTGAACTGTGCGGTCTGCAGACAGTGCTTAGTCGTCGTTGTCCGTGTTGTCTAAAGATGTGAACAGCGTTTCGCTATGTCGTTGTGGAGTGAGAACTACTAGCGGAACCAGATCGGCGTAGGGACGAAACATTTCTCTTCGACTGAGTGGTGTGGAGAGTGACATGAGCTGTATCTTCAGCTGCCCAACACGCAGTATGCGAAGAACGAGCAGTACATACAGCACATTGGTAAGCAGATTTGTATGTATAGCAGTTGCGTAGAGTTAGTTCAAGGATAGGGTGTTCGCGATACACTCCAGCGCATAATTAGCACTGTATAAGAACACTGAAAAGATCAAAGGTATAACAACATCATGGAGAGAGAGAGAGAGAGAGAGAGAGAGAGAGAGAGAGAGAACGCGGGAGAGAGAGTAGAAAATTGAATGTAACCATGACTATACGTAGATAGTGCATGTTGCAAACGTTTAATTTCACTGCAACGTATGTGTGCAGTGAAATCAACGCATTCTAGTCTCAGACTGATAACTGGCGGAAAGTCTAGCCTGATTACTCCAATTACAAGTGTTTGAATTTTTTCACTAGTGACGTAAAGTGTCAAGTACAAGTATTTGCATTCTGTTTACCATCCGTTTCGGTTTTTACCGGTTAAAGGCTGACACAGAAAGAACCCGGACGAATCCGCCATATTCATCAGAAACCTAATAGCTTGGCATGAAATTTCAAATATCTATGGTGAAACTGGGAAAGGGGGACAGGTGCAGTTAAACAGAAATCTTAAGCTCACTTTTGAATACATACGGTCAAAATTTTGCTGTAGCCTCTTGTAGGCTTTGCCGATTCGTAGAAGTTTCTCAGTGATCGAAAGACATGGATTTTTTGCCTTCAAAAGTGTGCATGTGCATGACAAAGTGTGACTATGCTGATCTACAACCATATGAGTCACGTGGTTCTGGTCTGTTGTGGTCATGGTGAAAGCAGCACCGGCGGTTTCGTGTGTGCCATATTGGGTTTCTGTCACTTTCTGATGAATAAGTCAGATCACTAGTAAACCTCACCGTTATGGTATGCCTGTATCAAGACATCATAGTACAGCCCACTTGTCTTGTTATTCTAACTGTATCACTGTATTCTCATTGGAGACTGTATACTTTTCAGCATGTGCCCCTATTGGACACACAGTGCACTTATACAAGGAGCAGGATTTAAGAAGATGAAAATGGAAGTAGCTATTCAAAGAAAGAGAAATCTGGGGAAATACTGGCAATTGCCTTTCTGTAGTTGTCATGGTGATGCAGCCACTGGACATCATTTCAAATGTTTCCTCACTAGAGAAAAATGGCCAAGGTGTTTGCTTGAGAATTCTTGCAACAATGGCATAGTGCCAAATTGCTCCATTCTGCACATTTCCTCTTCACTGTTTATCACGATCTTTGTAGTGGTCATACTCTTCTGGTTTACCATGAAGTGGGAGTGTGACCACAAGGTCACTTTCAGCTCCACCAGGTCTTTGTCAGCCAGGCAGTTGTTAGTGTCAACACTCTCCTTAGCCATCAGCACTTCATTTTTCTTCCACTGTCACAAGATATTTTCTGGTGGAGTTCAATGTTGGAATTCAGTTTATTCTCCACAAGGTGTAGATCAGTGTGCCCTCTGGCAATGCACCTCTGAAGGTCACAATCAGATGGAAACATGGTGCATGTAGCGATTGGCATACCTTAATAATCATGGTTCTAGTTGTCCCAGGGTTTGATGCAGCGTGCAGTAGCAACAACTTACGTAGTAGATCGGCCACACACTGTGCCATGACCTACTGAGACCAAAATCCTGTGCTGTGTGCTGTTCCAAGCAAAGTGGGAATTAGCCCTTCAAGTGTTCAAATTATCCGTACAATAGAAGCTTTTTTATATGTACTGCAAAACAGGAAATTTTTGCAAGTGACAAATTTTGGCAAATCTGCTCTTTCGACCTGGTCACAAAGAGAAATCCTCACAAATCAGGCCTGTTTCCCACCATTAATATTATTGTACATATGAGAAATTGCTACATGACTAATAATTTTCAACGACTGCATTGCCTTGTGAATATGAGGAAAATTGTGTGCAAGGATTTGCTGTTTTACAGCATGCATTCCACACAAGATAATTTGAAGTATCTGTACTGGAGCAAAATTGCATTCAATTTATTCGTATTGCTAGAGGCTGTGACTAAATGGGCAAGAAATCAGAACATGAAAATTGTTTGCATTATCCATAGGCAAATTAACAAGAGTTTACCTGTATGTGTATGTATTAATGTGTGTGTAGACCTCATGTGTACTACAATGTACGTAACATGAAGTGGCATTTCTGGTGAAACGTCTCATGAAAAAAGTTTGTTGTGACTGGTGTGCTGGGAAATCTTCTTGATGTTATGACTACCCAGTCAGGATCTCTCAAGTCCTACAATGTACATGCATGTATTGATGTGTATTTAGATCTGGTATATATACTATAATGTACATATATGCAGTGAAACCTGGTTTAAGGCCACTTGAGAATTAAGGCCATGTACACATAGTCTCATCTGTGCACTATTACATACGATGAAACCTGGGAATTAAGGTAGCACTGAAGGCAAAATCGACCCCTGAAAAAAACCAACTTCCTGTTGTCACATCTTCACCAATCATGGTGGGATTAACTTACTTATCAACTAAAGTTCACCACCACTCTCAGTCACGTGACCAGGTGATGTCATTCATAGCTATGGCACCGCCTTCAAAAACAGACTTTGAATTTCATCTGCATTTTGCCTCATCGTAAAGAGGTGAAGTTTGGTGTGTGTGATAAGAAGACAAATTGTAGAAGAACTGGGTGTGGATTCATTGATTAGCACCTTCTTGACTGTGAAATTGGCGATTTTCGTCGATTGCACATACTTGCTAGCAGCGAACAATGCGGGTTGAATTCTGGTGAATCCACGCGCAGTTTTCTTCCTTCCATGAGGGCAGACCCGTGTTCTGAAGCTCAGAGCGATCCGAAAAGCCTGCAGTGAGATAAAATTTACGATAGGTTTTACTGACAAGCTTCATCAATCTCCTGCCGCAATTCGATTGCATCTTACCCTCAGGTATCCTGGTAACAATCTGGTACAGAAAGCTTGCTTCAGTGGGCCTTCAGACCTACAAAGCCCTTCATGGAAGGCTGATAACCAGTACGATAAGGTCACAATCAGGAGGCTTTCTGGGGGTCAATTTCAGTGGCCATTTTCCAGTGACCTTCAAGTGCATCTTGCATGGTCTGGTTTGCCAGCTAAAGCTAGAGCTAGCTACAGCAAGCTCCTCAGATGCGCTCACATGCACGGTAAGCACAGCACAGACCTAGCACCTGTTCACAAGACTTGAGCGCTTCAAACTGTTTACACAGAGTGCACACAGTTGCATGCCGCTGTGACCAGCTGCAGCATCACCAGCCGCATGCAGCTCCGATGAGCACTTCGTGCAATGGCTACATGCAGCTACTCTTTGTATTACCAACAAACTGTCTTTGGACTCCAGCAAAGTTTTTATCAGCGACATTTCAGCCCTGACACTAGGGCTTTCATCAAGCAAATGATAGATAACAGTGACAAGCTTCATCTATATAAGAGATGTTTGAGGTGTTAGGATGTTTAAATCAGTGGTTAGGTGTGTGCATTCTATGATATTTGTGTTAAGCAAGGGTGTTAAAACCAGTGGTGAACTGTTTGGCCAATCTGGGGAGTGAGGCCAAGAGTTCACCTTATCTTACCCAATAGATGTTATCTGTGAGTGGGAAGGTGAGCACTGTTGGCCTCCTTGACTGTTCCCTGGAATGGCAAGGAGTTCACCTTATCATAACCCTTATCTTACTCTATTGTTCTATGTACTCTAAGCCTGCCTGCTTCATATAAGCCAGATAACTTAGAGGGTTTTCAAGTGCCACTAGGTTTTTCTTGCACTCCTTCAGACGTTATCTGTGAGTGGGAGAGTGAGTACTGTTAAGCTGGTGGTCAGATTCCTTTGGTGAAACCAATGGCTCACCTCTCTATACACTTGAAACTACACCTCTTCCTACCCTTTTAGAATGCTGCATATGCCGCTCATACTTAATGGCCAGATTCTCCTACCCCTAGTTGTAGTAGTGTCGCCCAGAGATATTGGATTATATAACATGAAATTATGCGGCTTTTCTGATGCCTGTTGTACTCTGATCTTAGTTGTACATAGCATTTATCTTTCTGTCTTGAGGCCTAAGGTCTTTGTGTCAAGGCTTTTGTTTAAAGTGTATATTGAGGTTTTTTCAAATTTTACTAAGTTTGTTAGTAATGCTTTCCCAGCGAGATGGCCTTCAAGCACTCATTGCACGTTACAAAGAGTCAACCTACTGGGGTCATGACATGAAGAACAAACATCGCACATGGACTATAGCAGTAGCTGTTCCAGCGGAAGTTTTCCTTGCACCGTTGAGCATAGCAGTTGTCACTGATTGTCAGAGTGCTGACTTTGCTGGCGATCCTCATGTTCATCTCACCCTCTCCAGCTCACAGCCTAATGCTCTCTGAGGCTGCCAAGAGAGTTGTAGTTTCGATTTGTCAAATTGTCATGGTGTTCCCATGCGCAATATGAATGGCAAAAGCCGTCATAAGATTGGGCACTCTGGCCCTAAGAATAGAACTAAGGATGTGGCCTCGAAGTGGAATCAAGCTCATGGGGTGGGTGGTGGTAGCTGTGGCCAGAAAGTAGAATTTCTTGTGAAGTGAAGTTCGTCGTCTTCGTTTGTGGTTGATGAGCGTCAACATGGGATCAGGGAGCAGTAAACCAAATACACAGTCACATAGAGGCTATCAAAAAGACAAAAATCATGGTGCTTCGGATAGTGACGAAGAAGATACGACTGAAGCTTCAGTCCAAGGTGCTATCGACATTTTCATTTCTTTACAACTTGGTGCTGTTTCACGCCGCACCAACATCATAAAGATACAGCTGTTTGCAGCTTACTTTGTGCCAGGCATGGCGTGGTGCACCAAAATTTGCATAGGAACTTTTTCTGCCAAACACACTGCAATTTGCAAGCTGGTAGATCGGTGGCACTCACCCTTGGCTGCAACTTTATAAAATGGCAGCCAAAACCCAATGGGCATTACGTCACATGCCCACTTTTACATGGAAATAATTTCCAGAGCAAAAAATGGGGAAAGTTCAGCCCTCAATATCTCTGCCAGGTCAAGACCATTCGTCTTCAAACTTGAGAATCAGAAAATTTGGGTCACAGACCTCCCTTTGATCAACATTTAAAAAGAATGTGACAGGTCAAGTTTTACCTTCAGTGCTACCTTAAGTCAACTTTTGCCCAGTCCCTTGAGTGGTTGTAATTCTCAGGTTTCGCTTTATTAATGTGTATGCAGATCATTTACATACTGCAAGTACTGTGTACTTTTTGTTTGTGTATGCGTGTCTTCTCTGCCCATGAGCTGTGCATATGTGTGTATACCGATTTAACTATGGTAACAGGATATGTATAAATGTTTGTCTTCAGATGCATGATTTAGCAGTGGCTCGACATGTGGATGCATAAGAGTGTTCAACCACAAGCACAGCACCACATGTTGCATTGGTAAGTCTTCCTAAGAATTCACCATAAAGAGGCCCATGCATGCTGTCAATTTCCATATTTCATCCTCAACTTTCAGCCATGGCATATTTATGTAGTGGGGTTTATTACCACATCATCTTCCGCTACTGGTGTTACCCTCAACATTGTTTTTTTTCTGTTAGGGTTGAAACAAAGCTATGGCATACTGAATATTTCCACATTGTAAGCTGGTCATAGCGTGATTTCACGCAAAACACAGCAAAGCGTTACCTCACAGTGTTGCCACACTAGCTATGTATGATTTGGAAGCAGGAATATTGTCATCTTCACCAAAGCTTGTCCAGAGAATTGATCATGACCCTTTTTCTGTGTAGTAACCATGGTTTGCATAAACTAAGCGACTGCTCTGAGGTGTCTGTGTAGCAGAAGGGATTTTTTCTTATACCAAAATTTTTTTCTTCTTTTTCAACCAAAACGCATTGACTTCTTAAATTAGTTGTACTGACACAGTACAGACCTCCCATCTGTCCGTATACAAAGAGAAACGCTCTGAGAATGTCAAATACAGTTGAACTCTGTTAAAACATACCCATAAGGGGAACAGGGAAAAGTGCATACTCTCTGGAGGTACTTTTATCCAAGGTTGGCTCATATGGTTTAAAATCTCATGCAGGAAGTCTCAGCAGGGTGTTGATGTGTCAAAATGCACCTTGCTTTCTTTTGGCTTGCGTGATCCGTGCTTTCGCCAAAACGCTCACTGTTTCTCTAAAACGTGCGGTGAGGGGAACAAAAAGTAAAGCTCCCCGTGGTCATGCGCTACACATATGGCTGTGTGCACCCCTGGCACACACACGCTCCACACACCAGCCAACCAGCGCTAGCGCAGAGTGCTAGAAGTGATTGTTTATGATTTGCATGAGTGCACATGACATGCTCAATGCTTTGCAACAAGTAATGCAGCGTACCGGCCATTCTAGTGCAAGCCGCTTGTCACGGCTTTTTCTTTTTGGCTTACTCAACCTGCCCTTCCACCAAAAAGGTCCGCTGTTTTTCTGTACCCTCTCAAACTGTGCAATGAGTGAAACAAGACCAGGCTCAAAATCAGCGTAGAACTACACGCGTGGAGCACACTGTCACACTATGTGCACATATACATCAAGTGTGTCTATGGCAGCTCTACGCAGCACGCACCAAGAAGTGATCATTGCAGCGTGATTTCTTTGAGTTGCGGTTGATGTGCAGT
>JAOWAW010001474.1:0-18777 GCA_028565695.1 Nicola tetela | reverse complement strand
TGTGTGTGTGTGTGTGTGTGTGTGTGTGTGTGTGTGTGTGTGTGTGTGTGTGTGTGTGTGTGTGTGTATGTGTGTGGTATCATTCCAGGTGTAGCGGGCGCATCAAGAACATGCTTGCATGCAATCCTGTCACTGCTGGAGCCAAGGGCATCTGGCTCAGCTGAGCGAATTGTACCTTGGACATGCCTAAACAGTCCGCGCCTAGCGACACTTTCCTACCAACTGCTGTATGAACTCTGTGCCTCGCCTGATACTAGTCTAGTTATTTTACGATATCTACGCTCAAGCCATAACTTCTTAGCCACTCAGCTTCAGTCTCTACCTTCACCTCAGCTGCTTGGATTTGGATCAGACCTGAACGAATCTCAAGTGGATGACCAGCCATTGTCAAGCCAGCTCAAACTGTTATTAATGGAGCAGCAGGTTAGTCTGAGGTGGTGTGCATTTGTGTGCCTCCCATCCTGAGCTTAAATTTCAAGATCCAACTGTGTTTTCATAGTAGGAGCAAAGCAAGTATATTGGCAGCAAGGTGCTGTACAGTATGTTCAGGATTTGTGTATGGTTTATTCAAACCTTTACAGGACATCCATTTCTTAAGCTATTTTCTGTCGGGTAGCTTATGCCTATGTGTGGCTTTTTTGCCTTTTAGGCCTGGCTACTCAAGATGACTGCATTGGAACTCCGCCTGACTGCGCAACAACAGCAGCATTCTCACACGCAACGCCTTCTTAGCTTGCTGTTCAGTTCGTCAATGCTGCAGCAGGAAGAGTACAGTTCTCCGTTAGTGGCCATGCCGAGCACTAGCGGTCGTAGTCGTCTGCTTTTGCTGCTAGACACAGTGCCGTTTGATCATGCCTACCCCGAAGGACTGCAGCTCAACTACTTTGATGCTACTCTTGTTGAACAGGTAGATTCTTCTTTTGGAGAAGAATGTGTGAATTGATGAGGGTAGACCATTTGTGTAATGTTTCAGTGCTGGTGTTTTCATCAGGCTTATGTGAATGTTGTCTAAGGAGCATTGAGGACCAATTCTTATCAGTGTTAAGGGCTTATCTTGATTGCCTCCTGTTAACTATGTTTTCTAGGTAATCATGGGATGTGTCATGGCTGGTAATCGCTTCAACTCAAGAGGTGTGGAGATGTACGATGTCAAAGCTGTGCACCAAATTCTCAGTCAGGAGCTGAACAGTGCCACAGCTGTCACAGCCATTAGCCAGCGTCAGTTGATTGTTCAGGTGCAGCAATTTCCTGAAGTGAATCAATTTCAAATTTGTTGTCATTGTGTTTTGATGTAGTGCATCATTGCAGCTTCTTTGATCTGTATGTGACTGCAGTTGTTGTCGTTGTTTTTTTTTTTTGTGAACTTGTAGGAAATCAATCACATCCTGGCAGGTGTAACACAGCGTAACATGGCCCGCTGTAGCCTGGTCACGAAATTGGCACTGTTTGATTCATGGCGGCAAGTTGTGGAAGTTGTCCTGGTTGCTTGTCCTCTGGAGATGTTAGCTGGTGAGCAGCGAGTTGCTCTTCTCTTTGAACTTCTGCAGGACCTTCTTCTCAAGGTTGGTTTGGTTTCTTGGAATGACAGGTTGTCCCTTTGGGAATCTTCACAGGTGGTGTGTGCGTTTTTGCTCTACGTGCAGATTCTTGCTGCAAATGTGTGTGCAGAACTTGTCTCGCCAATCTTCCCTGTTCTTCTCACACTAATGGCACAACTCTGCCAAGTGTTTCTTTCTGGACACTCTCAGCAAGCATCAACTGGTATGCTCAGTGGAATTGTGATCTTTGTTATGTATTGATTGGACAGAAGAAAGAAACTGAGAGGACACAGTTATGGGAGTGTGACATTATGTTTGTACATTGTATTATGCAGCTAGTGCTTGTCAAATCCAAAGCATGGTCCCTGTCACAACTGCTCCTTTAAACCAAAAACTCTGGGGAGGTTGAGTCCTGAACAATGAACAGCTGTTTTTGGGCATAAGACTGAGGCCTTCCATTCGTAAAGTGTACAGTTCGGATGGCACTCGTCACATGGTCGTTGTGAAAGGGTTTGCTTTAATAACCAGTTTGTTTGCTTTGTTTTGGTGTTGTTGCAACTCAGATGCCATTTGTTTAGAACATAATAACTTTGACTGGTCTGTTTTGACTTTTAGTAGCAGAGCACCGTGCACCTAGATGGTAATTACACTGATTATGAGTCTAGTGGGATAGTAGCTGTTTGTACACACGTGTGTGTGTGTGTGTGTATTTTAGGTTCTTTAAGCCATGACAACAGCTCTATTGGACTCAGTCTTCCAGCTGGACCACTGCACAGTGTTCTGCGATCGCTGTGTGAGGCTGTGTTGCGTGGTGGAGCACAGCAGCGGCGTCATCGTGCTCATCTCTATGGTGCACTGCTCTACTACTTGCAGCTATGCAGTGATGCTGCGGGTGGCGAGGATGAGAGTGCATCAAGCAGTCAGCTTTTTGGTGAGCTTACACATAATCAATTCTTTTCATTAAAGTGTTTGATGGACGTTGTGGCCATGTTGTGGACTTTTAGGACTCCGACAGCACAGTTCATCCACTGTCTTGACTAGTGGAAATCTGGAGATTCTTGCAAGCTATGGAGAGACACTTATGGACAGCATTTCACGTGATGCTTGTGATGGGCACAGTGTTGGACGAGTGAGTTGGTCTACTGTTCAATGTCTTGGATAGAGAGCATAATTTGTTGGTTGAGGCAGTTGGTGAACAAAATCATCTAACTGAGGTGGTGTCCAGACAAAAGAATGCTGTTTCTTTATTGAGGTTGTGTCTGAGTTAGGGAGCAGCATTTGTTGACTGGCTTGTTGTCTGTGTTAGAGCATGAAGCACTGTTTATGCTTTGTCTGTTCTCTTGCTGGTTTGGGAAGTTGTGTTTTGACTTGCTCTTTTATGGCTGTTTGCTTTCAGATGCTGGCTCTGGCTGTATTGGATGCTATTGTGACTGTGGACTGGCATCAACACTGGCTACAATTTATGGCTCGGCATGGCTACCTTAGACATTTCATTGAAAGCTTACTTCAAGAAGATGCAGTTTTACAGGCAGCTCTGAAGCCAAACCCAGAGCCTTTGCGTGGGCTCTATATTTACGAAGCAAAAATGGTGGGTGGCTTGCTTGTGTTGTGTCTTCATCTTGAATGGTATACTGTTAGTCTGTGTTCCCTTAGGTAGTAGGTAAACCTCATGTGTTGATTAGGATTATCTTTTTTTAGTGTACCTGTTCTGTGCAGTGCTCAAGTCTGTACATTGTTCAATAGCATTCAGTACTGTTACTGACTTGGGATGTGGTTATTTGCTTGGCTGCCTTTTTGTAGGCACTGCTTACACGACTTGCACAGACACCAACTGGTGCTCAAGCGTTGCTGCAACTTGGCCTTATCGCCAAACTCTCCCAATGTCAGTTCCTTGACTTGCGCCCAGAGCCATACAGCAAAACTCGGGCTGTTGATGGCATTTACAGCTCAATAGAGGATGACTACTTTGTACCGTCTGTCCTGGAGCGCTATCGTCAGCTGATCTTACCAGCTCTTAAACTTGTTGTGAGCGTGTTGACCTCAGCTGGTCGGCAAAATCGTGATGTCACTGGACAGGTATGACGCACAGTTGCCTCTCTTGCTTTTGACTGAACTGTATGAATGAATAGAGGTTCAATCAATGTAATCAAGGGGCAAACAGGCTCAAACCTGGTGAATGTCTTAATGGCAAGGAGCAGAAAGTTGGCATCTAGGAAGATCGTGCCACTCATGATAATGCTTAATCACTGGTTGTGAATATTGTTCTGTTTTTTCCACAGTTGAGTGTTTTATGTGGGGTATAGCCATGTTTGTAATTATGCTGTTGTTTTGATTTGTGGCCTTTTGTCTCAACAGGTGCAGCAGTTTGTCGTTGCTCACAGTGATGTGTTTGCTGCTATCCTCAAAGAGCACTCTGGTCCAGTCACCCTCTCCTCACTGCAAGAGCTCATGTTAACAACAGCAGTTATCAGCCATATGGGTTTCACTAGTCCTCTTGGTCAGTTTGTATTTCTCTGTGTGTCCCAGCCATTGTTTCTCTTACTCAGTCTTGCAATGTTTTCTTGCCATTTCAGACTTTGCTTCCACTTCTGAACTGCACAGCCAGTGCTTGCGTCTTCAGCGCCTAATGCTCTGGTTGTTGCCTCGATATTGCCAGCCTCAAAACTGGCCTCATATTATCAAGGCTGTTGAGGAGTCTGGGAGTGAGGTTGCCTTAGAGGAGGAAGGATTTGCTGCAGCTGGCTTGTTCTCTGGCAAGAGTGGTGTGTTGTGCACATCAAGCAGTGAACGGGCCACTATTTGGCTACAGCAAATCTGTGCCAATGCAATGACATTCTGCAGACAGTTCATGTCAGTTGTGGGTGAGTTCATTGTCTCTTTCTTCTGTACATGTCAGCTGTTTAGTTTGAATGGTTTGAGCAAGTTTTGACAACGGTTTATGTCTTGGCAGTCTGTTACTGACATGATGGTAAAAATGCCATTCTTCTTGTAGGTGCAAATTCACGTTTAGCTTTTTCTGGTGCCATGAAAAATAGCCTTGCAGTCTGTACTGAAGTATTTTTGAGCTGCCCTTTAGGACTGAATGATTAATTAATCACACCTGTTTTCACTTTATTTGTCTTTCTCATTTACTCAGACTCACAGCAGCAGGCCAGCAGTTTGTCTACCCTTTTTGCACCAAACTTGTCGGAGAGCTCTTTGCGAGAGTTGCATACATATAGTCACTCTGGTGGGTGCTGTTTTGTGGCAGATCCTTCATGTACCAGTATTTACGTGTAATATCATTCGCTGTTGCATATCATGGCGATGTATATACAATGTACTGGATTGGAAGCAGAGCAACTGGTGGTATGATCACTTATTGTGTTTCACAATGATGGTAGTGTGTGTGTGTTTGTGTTTGTGTGTGTGTGTGCACATCTGCTCATCTGAGGTTGAGAAGTAAGGGGAGGAACCCTTATTTACTATGATCCAGTAGTGCCTGGTGGTATTCGTGATGTAATATAGAATGTTAGCCTTCACTCTTGTGTCCATGCTTTGTAGTGTACACCAGGATTTATTGCAGCTGTAGATGTCATCTTTGCTTTCCTGATCACCAAGTCTTGAAAAAAACTGAGATTTGTTTCTGTATGAAAGATTGTTCGGGGGAGTTATCAGCAGATTTTGCTTCTTTATCTGTACAGAGTTCCTTTCTTGTAGGTGGGTTGAATGCAGTGTATTATCTGTTGAGTAGTGTTCATTCTCTTCCGTGTGCACTTTTTTTTTATTTAGGTCTGGCAACTCACCAAACACCTCCTCTTGCAGCACTTGTTCAGCAACTTCGAGATAGTGTTGATGCCCTTCTCCGCACAGTTGAAGAACACAAGTTACAGCAAAGACGATTGTCCAACTTCCACCATTTATCAGTTGATGAGTTTCATGAGGTTAGAGTTTGCTTGAAGTTTTCGGGATTTAAAATTCTTAATCATGCTTACTGGTAGAAATGGTAAGCCTGTGTGATTATGAGAGAGAAAATATTCCTGTCTTGTCTTGAGCATTTGCAGGCTAAAGGTTGCTGTCACACAGTGTTGTTGTTTGGTGTCTGCTTCTGGTATTTCTTTTAGAGGTGTGTGCCCTTTTGTCTCTTTGTCCCTTGCAGTTGCTATCAGCAGATGCCATGGCACTGAAGCTGTCATCTGTCCAGCGGCAACAAATTGCTCGTCACCGTTTGCAGCAGATTGTTGAGCACAAGGCGCAGCAGATCGACCTCTTCCTTTGTATCGTTCTAAGTTCCAATTTTTGCTGGGCCAAGTTAAATTCACTTCTCTGCTTCCTCCTCTTTTTCAGCAAGTTGTCCCTCTTTCACAATCTCTCTAGAGAGCTGCAACAAGTGTTGTTCTTGCTAGTGCTGGTTTTTGCTGTTACTTCTGCCACGGTTGCTTTTCTTTGACAGCGATCATTTAGATATTGTCGAAAGTTCCCTGTTTATTCTCTGGCGACACTTGGAGTTCTACTTTATTCACGCCCCAAGAAAACGAGATGAGCCAAGCCTGTCACTCTCCCAGAGCCAAGCATCAACTCGGCCGGATATGAGAGCAATGCACTCACAAGGTTTGGGCATCAAGCTACTCTGTTTGTTAGTGCTAGGGGCAAATTTAAATGGCGTACTTGTACATGTTTGTCATTCCACAATTGAGAACATTTATACTTAGCTCAGGATCAAGTCTCTGTTCTGGTAGCTGGACCTGTGTTTCCCGCTAACTTTTCTTTCATGTAATGAATATTCCACTTCTTGACTAAGCATCTGGACTTGATGTGATTGGTCTGACAGGCATGTCATCGCCAATGCGATCAACATCGGAGGACAGATTGTCAGCAGAGGAGGGCCTCACACGTGCAGAACTCACTCAGGTAGGCTGCTTGTATCTTTGCACATGTGCATGCATACATTGTTGTGTCAACCATGCTCAGAATAGATGCATGCATGTATATGCTCAATTGGTAGATAGTCATTTGCTTGAGCATTGATTGTTTGAATTGATGATTGTTTGGAATGTGTGTGCATTTGTACATGAGCCATGGATTATGTTTGAACATCATGCATTGTGTGAGTATAGTAGATGTTTATGAATGACTGCTGAAACTTACCTTGCATACTTTATGTTCTTTTCCCCACCCATGCAGCTGAAGGCTGATGCTGTAGCCAGCTTGTCTGATCCGTTTTTGAAAAAATTGTCTGATGTTGAATCGGTAAGAAGCAAGCTATTCCTTGCTATATTTTTGCCTGTTGATTCTCTTTCCATGCATCACAGGGTTGTGTGTCTCTGTTTTGACAGTCACATACACTGTGGAATATTGTAAATCCAGAATTATTTGTACATAACGTTTTTCAGTTGTTTCAGTGAGGAAGCATTTTGTATGCATGATATTTTTCTACAGAACTGAAGCTGGCACAGAAAAAAATTGACTGTAATAAACTTAATAGTAGAAGGCACTCCAGTGCTACTAGTACTACATGCAGCAGTATAGAGAAAACTGATGCACACTTTGCACTTTTCCCGTAAATGTGGTGTGGCTGACTGATGTACTAGTACATACTACATTCATATGTTTTGTGTACTTTTCAGAATATTTAGAATACATGAAATTTTAGTAGCGTGACACTCGCATGTAAAATATACGAATATATAATGCACATGAATACTCCTGGAATTACAGTACTCTAGACACATGTTTTGCCTTTGAGTGAATGTCTGTCATAAAATGTTGGCCATCCGGCCTTCTTTTGCCTTTACTGCAGGGATTTGGTAAAAGTTCTCTCAGCCAACCTGCTAGTAAGGGTTTCATTCAAGCTCTTGTTCGACGTGTCAAGCGTCTTCTTAAGCTCAACCAAGGACCACTGAATGCCTGATGTACTGAATGAGATCTCTCATACTCACAACATACCTACACTGTCATCTCCCTGTAGTTTACAAAGTCTCTCACTTTGTAGTACATAATACCTTTTCCTCTCTCTTCAGCTTTTTCTTCTTTCTGTTCACTAATAACATTATTTCTACTGTCACTCTGTGACTTATTTTTCAATTTCTCAAAACTGATCAATGATGTTTAAACCATAGGCCTCTGAATATGCTTCTGGTTATTGTTGTTGGGGGGGTTAGACTAAAACAGAGAATGAAGGCTCCCATATGTCACTAACCCTGACCCTAACCCATATGTTACTATGGGATATGGTAGTCCACCTTCAAGCAAAACGCAACTTCATTCTCTGTTTTTTTTGGGGAGGGGGGCTGTGTCATTTTCTTAAGAACGTGAAGGTGAGTTTGCCTAGACTAGCATACTTCAATGGCAATCATGATAGGTTAGATTTTCCTTGTTGTTTAAAGGGCACAAATCAGACACGAATGTTTCCAGCTCTCTCTTTGCCGCACTATCAATTAGATGCCTTTGTCTGCTTGAATATCATCCGCATTCTCTCCACGCCCAGTTTCTGCCTTTGTTCTGGTTGCTTGTGGACAGTTTGTTTTCTCCCCTATTAAAATGCATCTTAGTAAACTGGTGCTCACGTTTTCAGTGGGTAGTGCTAAATAATTTGGCATGAAGATTGAGCCACACATGTTGAAATACAAATATTCATGTATGTGATTGTGCATGTATAGATTGATATATAGGATGATCCAATACCAATAAACCCAAATGCCCACAAGCAAATACTGGTATACTATACTACCTGGCTTCCAATTCAAAATGATGTCAATTTTATGATTATTACCTTTTGCTTTCAGAAAATTTCCAGGAATATGGCATGTTGCAAATCAGAATGCCACTTGCTAGAGTCGGATTACAAGTTTATATGACCATCATAGCATTGCTGCTTTCTTAGTGCACATGCTATGCATGAAAGGCTAGATAGGTTTATTTATTGATTATAATTTGAACAGGATTGTACTATATAGCTTTGATTAGCCAATTGAGGTACTCTCCTGTGGACAAAGCAAGGAATAATGATGCAACACTGATTGCAAATAAAGCAAAGTAGAAAGTTGTTTACCATTGATACAACACCAAGGGTATATTTGTCTTTTGATTGTTGGCTGCAAATTGATTTGAATTTTGATTTACATGTGTTGGTGGTTTGATCTGAGAAAGGCCAGGGCAATCCTGGTCAAAGTGTCTTCTCAAAGATATCTGCTGAGGCTGAAGTGAGTTTTCCCTCACCATTGAATTTACCTTCCCAGCAAGAATCTGAAATCAGACCATGATTTGCAACAGAGGCCTTGTCACATGAGGGGGGGGGGGCTGTATCAGGTAATAACTGATAAGAATAATTTATTATGCTGCAAGAATTGAAAACATAACTTTTCAATTCTTTCCGTTTTTTTTTGGGCTTCTGCATCCCAGCCCTTTGCAGGTTCTTTTTCTCAACCCTATTACAGCCCCCGAGTCCATATGTAAGCTGTTCATGCACCCAAAACTGGAAAGTGACTAATAAGCCCACGGAATTCTACGGAATATGCTGGGCTGAGAGTCTAAGTTTTCTCTACGATAAGTGCATGCATTCTATGTTAGATTTTAGCAATTGCAGTATACAAGGCAATGTTTCACAAGCTTGGTACAACACATACTGGTACACACTGTACATAAAAGGGGTCTTTTTGCTGGTATACAACATATGTCTGAGAATTTGATTTCTATTCTTTATTACCCTCTATGAATGGCCTAAGGCCAGTGAGAAGGATTTAAAATACAGAAAATGGGTTTCCATCACATTTGGCTTCCATTTCTGCAATTTTTCTCTTTCCAGTATTTCTGTTCAAGTCATATTAGTAATTTCATTAGTACAATGTAGTTCAGGTTTTTGTGTATTATTAATTGCGTTAGTAGTGTAGTACTTCATTGTGTACAGCGAGGTGCTCAACATTCAACCATGCCTTACTCTCAAAAATACATAAAAATGGGCAACTTGTGGCTGTTGGCCCTCGTTAGTTAGTAAGCATAAATTTCATTAGTACATAGCCCTCATTTAATAGTACTGTCAGTAATTTTTCCGGTTTCCCAAGAATCCCAAGCATTATGTACTAGTGAGGGTTGACCTGTATTTCTACCAGTCCATTGCCAATACCCAACGTTTGCTTCACTGCAAGTTTCATTGTTTTACTGCTCGCTCTGCTCAGCGCGTATTTTGTTCCAAAGGAACTGGAAGTTCACCTCAAAATCACCCTCTACTCGGGCTCGGCCGAGGCGCTGAAGTACACCCCACGCGTAGTCTGCTTCTACACGTGTAGCTCACGTGTGCACATGAATGCTGCACATGTAGCCTACAGACAGTACTACAGCAGTACATGTACGGTGTACGTACAGTGTACTGAGTTTCCTCGCGTAGTGACGTCGACAGCGAACGAGATGCGAACGCGAGTTTGCGCGTTTAAATACGCGAAAAGCTCAATGTAATGGTCGTACATGCGCATGCGCGGCCTCTTCTCCTTGCCTCCGATGGTAGGACGATGGTAAGTTTGCTTGAGAGAAATGGATCGTCTTCATGCAGGGCCATCTGAAAGGATGTTGTCGCATCTTTGGTTGTTCTGGTATAAATTACAGGCGCTCATTCTTCCACCGAAGTTTCAGTACGTGTTGCGTGTCTTGAACACCAACATCGATGGGCGACAGAAGGTTATGTTCGCTTTAACAGCCATCAAGGTACCAAAACGATAATCTTACTTTCCTGTCGGTAGCACAGAGAAGGAAGATGCTGCCTGAGGTATATAGAAGGAAAGGAGTCAATTCGTTAAGATTTTTTGTTCGGTTTTGTGAAGGGTGTTGGGCGACGTTACTCCAACATCGTCTGTAAGAAGGCTGATATCGACATGAACAAGAGAGCCGGAGAACTATCGGAAGATGAGGTTTGTACCTTCACTGTGGTGTTTTGTTTTTGGCACAGCAAGAAGAACACGTGATTTCTCTTTTGACAGGTTGATCGTATCATGGCCATCTTGCAGAATCCACGACAGTATAAAATTCCCGATTGGTTTCTCAACAGGCAGAAGGACGTTAAGGATGGGAAATTTTCACAGGTTCGTGGCTACTGTGCTCGGTGGCTTTCTACTTCAAATCAGTGACATGACATAAGGTTTGATAAGCTGGACCTTCATGGACAGAGCATTAAACATGCAGACAAGCACAAATATCTAGAAACTTACTAGAAGGTCTTCGCTACAATAACATCGCACAAACACAGGCAGGATCATAGGGAAACTCGAGTTCATCCGGGTATTAGGCATGGACAAGCAACCGACTCTCCATTCGCATTACCTCTGTGTAGTTTGCCGTACACCAACGTTTTTCCGGATAGAAATTTATGCTCCGGAAAAATAGTAAACAAGCAGCTCAAGAACATAGGGGGAGTCTCTGTGTACATGTATATCCATCAGGTGTTGATTGCTTGTGCACGTAGCTTCCTTTGCAACAAGTATTCGACAGTTACAGTAAAACGCACTCTTTAGTCAGAACATGCTGTGTGGGGCTTCGTGAGTTTGAAGTACTGCAGAGCGTTTCACAGCTGCGTAGGCCCATAGTTGTTGGTAACGGGCAATTTGTCTTTAACCCCCCTCCCCCTGTGGGTGTTTTGTCTCCAGGTGCTCAGTAACCAGCTGGAGCACAAGCTGCGTGAAGATCTCGAGCGATTGAAGAAAATCCGTGCCCATCGTGGTCTTCGACACTACTGGGGGTAAGTTAAGGGGGACCGTACCCCTTAAGAAGCTGTCTATTTTTGCCATCTTTGGAGAAGTATTTCTCCCTAACTATTAGACCAAATTGCATGAAACTTGGCACACATTCTCGTTGTAACCCTTACTATGAAAAGTTGTCAACGTTTTCCTTGTCTCCATTCAGTTTCTTAGTTATTACAGTTGGAAGTTGTAATTTTTTTGGAAAAAGTAACTGGACATATCTTTCAAAAGAGACAGAATTACAAAATTCTGTGACAAGCTTTTGTAGAGTGACAACCAAACTACACATCAACAAGAAATGTTCCAATATGACTATCCCACATTGAGATAAATTCAGCCAAAGATTGTCCATTTTTTTGTTTTTCTCCATTGCTGCCATATTGGTTGGACATATTGCCATATGATGGCATTAATAGTTTTCAGGAATATTGAGAAACTGCAAAATTGGCTCTAAAGGGTACAGTCCTGCCTTAAGTTTTCCTTTTTAATAAAAGTTTTTTGTATAAATAAGATGATAATGAAGCATTCACTATTGATTTTGTGAGATCGTTTTAATGCCTTGAATATTTGGTGCTCTTATGATTGTGTGTGCATTTTGTGCCTTGCAGTGTCCGTGTCCGTGGTCAGCACACAAAGACAACTGGCCGAAGAGGTCGTACCGTTGGTGTGTCAAAGAAGAAGTGAGCAGTTTCTTCTAATAAAGGATTTAAATCCACTGCATCGTGCTGTGTTTGATGATGGGCAAGTGGGGCCGTGAGGGATCACAAGCTTTTTGGTTTTGTCCTGTTCTTTTTTTCGCTTGGATTGGCTTGAAGTCATTGAGAATAGAGTTCTCGATTCTTGGCAACTGTCCAGCTGGAAATAATTAGCTTAGAATGGTATGGGAAGGCTAGGAGGCTCTGAAACTTGATGGGTGTTGGCAATTAACAATAAAACTGTATTTGATGAACCGGGAGGGGGAGGGGTGGGGGTCAACTATCTCACAATTAACAGGTGCAATACAGCAACTAACAGTTCACTGCTGTACATGTTAACAAGTTTTTACAATTTATTTTCACAAATTCACCCTTCTCACCTATTTGCAAATTGGGCCCTTTCTCTTGGTGTCAATTTTTTTTTATGAACCTCTTCATGAGACTAATTATCGACAGTTATGGGGCCTTGAGAATTTAATGAAGATAGACCACATATGATAAAATTTTGTTATTGGCAGGGGAGGTGTTTGTCGTTTTATGTAGGTTTTGACCCTATCTGAGGGTTTAAAGCATGATATCTCAAATAGGCCCAGACATCTTTTCGTCCATTTAGTAATACTGTAAGAGTGGAAATTTTTGGTATGATACTTTTGCTTATTTGGCTATGAGCATTTTGGCAGATATTTATTTTTTTTTTCTGTTAACATCATACCGCATCCAGCAGGCTGTGCATACTTCCAATTTAATTTTGGCAACAATGGCACATTATTGAATTGACTACAAAGGTGTCACTAGTGAAATTCTTGTACTACGCAAGTCACAAGTGAGTTGTCTTGTAATTTGTAACAAGTCGAAACGAGTCAGCAAGTGTGAAAACCACAGCAACAGGGCCAGAACATGGTAAGACCATGAGGTTTCACCACATCTCATGATGTCATATTGTTTACTATCTGCTAAGTATGTTACACCTTAGTGACTTGTTCGAGCATGTGAGTCATAGGCTCCATCCTGTGTTTCCTGACATGTCTGACCCATTCAGATGAGATATGTTTAGTCCTTGACATGGACTCTGACTCAAGTGTGAATTTCGACTGACTTCTAACCTCTCTTGGTTTTAGTGGATTTACAAACTTCAGGAGGCTTTTGAAGTAGGTAAAGAGTAGTGGAGCACCTTATGCTCATTAAAGAGTCTGCTTTTTGATCCTTTCATAGCTTTTATTAGTACTGTTAAATTTCATTTACTCATTATTTTGTCTTCTGTTGATAAACTTTCATACCCTGCACTGCCCTCAGTGCATCATTGGGGTTAATAATGATGATTATGAGCATTGTTTGAGTCTGAGGAAAGTAAGCATAGGAGGGTAATAAGAAGCTTCAGAGTTTAAAGGTTTGCTTGAGCAATATTAATACCTACTGTACTGGGGAGTATTTGGCATACCGTTCCATACCTTTCCCCACTTGATCTCAGAGGTTGAAGTGTCTCTGACCAAGTAACTTACTTTTCAATATGGAAAGCCTGTTGAACAGTCAGCATTTCGCCATTGAGCAAAGCTTTTTGCTTTGCGGATCATCAGAGTCTGATCTTTCTGGTGAGAGTAAGTCAGACCCAGAGGAGTGCTGTTAAAGAATCAATGAATGGGGATGCTGGAAGATGTTATTGCTGGCAAGCAAGTGGAGTAAAGCCTTGATGTCTTTCTTATTATTGCCTAGCTTATGCTAAAGTTTGCCATTCAAAATGGCTTCATGAATGCTGCAAGTAATGGTTCAAGTAGTTTTGGTATTATGACAAAGTTTATTTTTGCTGATGCCCTCCTGTCAGTTACTTTGATTTACCATATTTGACTGAAAAGACCTCCAGGTGCTTTTTGGTTGGTGTTAATTTAAGCATGGGCTTTTAATCAAGTAGAGAAACTGCCAAGATCAGCTGCAAGTTACCTACTGACCATGGTAGTTCTTATGCCTTTATGCAGTACAAAAAGAATGGCAACACACTCCAAAGTCTGTTTTCCACAGGCAGGCCATCAGGGCCGGTCTTGCATGTTCATTTTTATCTGCTTGCAGACTACTGGTATAGGTAGACTTCAATTTACCAACCTGGGCGCTTGTTCGAGTATTATTTTGTTGGGGGCTCAGTTTTGATGGGTGCTTATTTGGAGGGGTGTTCAATTGTGCATGGGTGTCTGATCGGTCAGATATGGTAGCCTGTATCCCCAATATCCCAATGACAAAAGAGCCAAGATGCAACAAGTAGAAGAGTATTACATGATTTATCTTCCACTTCTTGGAGAACCTAGCCTTCTTCAAGTTCTTGTCACCGAATGCTCTTGCATGCAAGTTGATCAACCATAAGGCAGACCACAAGCACAATATCAGTCTCATATTCTTACATTATTTTCCAGTCCTTGCAACCTTTTTCTTTTCTGTGAGTTGAAAACCAATGCACTAAGCCATTAAAGTGTGAAAATTACGTGGAGCATTCAGTTAGGGAGAAAGAAAATAGAAAATGGTTGGGGTTTGGCAAAATATCTTGTGCAGGAGTGTAATGATTTTCTCTTGGCTTATTCAGCTGCCCCTCCCTGCAGCAAATTGAATTCTCTACCTCACAAGATCACAGCCTGAAAAGGGATTTGCCAAACATTACTTCGTTCTAGAGTCAGATGGTTTACATGTAAACCGTAAAATTACTTATTGGGTAAAAAAATTCATGACATTTTTTGTTTATATAGCCATAGGAGTCGTGGGTGGACTCGAATCTACGGCACCAATTCGCCTAGCAGACCACAATCGCTCGCACTATCCTCTGTGCCATCACCACATCCTCAAAATAAAAGGATGGGTTCAAGCCTAGCTTCAAGCTTAAGATATCCACTCCACACGGGAGTCCTTCGAAGATGGTGAGATAAGGCATCCGGAGATGGTGAGCACGTCTTATGTGATTCATACCACAACGGCCTTGAAGTTCAGCGGTCATTCACCGGCTTGGCGGAAGATCTAGATATGTAGAGTAGTAGGGGCGACCATGATAGAAACTACAGTAGAAAAAATCGTGACATTTTTTTTTATTTATATAGCTATAGACGTCGTGGGTGGACTCGAGCCTATGGCACCAATTCGCCCAGCAGACCACAATCGCTCGCACTATCCACTGTGCCATCCCCGCATCCTCAAAAAAAGGATGGAATCAAAAAAATTGTTTCAGGAAAGACCATTCACGCCGGGATAACCATAACCAATCAAATTCTCATTCACTTTACTCTGGCTGGGAACGCACAGCGGACTCGAACCTGCGGCGACCAAGCGCCTAGCCGGCGAAACGAAAATCACACGATCTTAACCGCTCGACCAATCCGCAAATTGTTGTATTGATACCATCTTTTTTTCGCAGCTGACTTCACCTACCATAAAAAAAAAAAGTAAAACATTCCTTGCAGCGCCTACATGTTTTGTTATACGTTATTCTTAGACCTTATACACATAGCTTCCGAAAAGTCAAAGAAAAACAAATTGTAGGATTTCCATGGGAAGGAAAGTGTCTAGGGGCACCTTATATTATAATTAATATACGTGCCCGTTTCGACGTTACTATGGATACACATTATGAGGCCGGGCAGCGCATATACTACGATATATACGTTGTCTGTTTTATTACTATTTATTTTATTTGCTGTTTGTAGAACAACAACTTTTCACTTTGATGGCTTTTATCGGTCAAGTTTTCGCTCATCACAGTATCTTTCATCCTCAGATGCTTCTTCTTCTGCTCAGTTTCAATTCTGGCTCTTCCACTTGTGGTGCTGAAGTACTAGTAAGGATTTTAAGGGTTTTTCCAATGTTTGAAAGACTTATGTTGCTGCATTGGTGATTTGAGTCATCGTCATGGCGTGTCAGCCGCCCAACCTGTTAATGCGTGGTTCGAAGACTGTGGAACAGAATCCCCGGGTGCACAAACAATGCATCAGGAAATTAGAGAAGATTGTCCGGGACGCTCCGTATGTTAGGTTCGTTTTGCAAACCTTGAAGGAAATAGGTTGCCCTGTCGGTTTGGGCCAACAACTCACGTGTCAGCCGTGTGGTGTAGATGAGTTAAGTAAAGATGTTGTGGGAGGATTCGACCCAGAAAAGCCTGAAATCGTGATTTGTGAAGACCGTGTTGCCAAATTGCCGAACTACGCAGTGCAGACGGCATTCCAACATTTACTCATCAACGCGTACGACCACTGTCGTGCGCATGTTGATTGGAAAAACATGGATCATTTTGCATGCTCTGAAGTTCGTGCGTGTACGTTGAGCCTGGAATGCACCTATGCTGCTGTGAGGAAACGTAGAGAGATCAAGTTCACGGAAAGGAAAGGCCACTTGCCTGAATGCGCTAGACGTCGTGCCATTCGAGGATTGCAGCTTCTAGGCCTAAGTCACGAAGAGGCGAGAGTGCACGTCGATAGAGTGTTTGAACGATGTATTAATGACACCGACCCGTTTGACAGAAGACCTCCTTAAGTTGTCCGCTCTGCAAAGCGATTGACGAAAGCACGAATTCATGGCCAATGCAATGGATTGTACTGTTACTTGCGGAGGCCTGATCAGAAAGAATTCGAGGACGAGAGTTTGGCCTTCTCAGCCATTTTATAGATTCCTTGTCACTATACCAGTAAGAGACGACAGCCCGCTGGTAGGCATTGCCGGGAGGCGATGTTTATTGTCCGAAAGAGAGGTGAATGGAAGCAGGACTAGATGACTTTCAAATGGACGTTATGTTTCCGTTCTGTTTAGAAGTATTTTGGATGTTAAATTTGATAGAAAGACCTATTGTTCACTTAGTGGGTCCAAGCGGGAGTGTTACTTTCCTATGTGCACAGCTGAGAACATGGTGGCACTTGTGTGGTTTTGGAGTTGATATGCACCCACTACTATGACGCTATTTATTTTCTTTTCCTATCAAAGTTGCTGGCTGAGTTATGTGTAATGTGTATAATGACACTGACATGGGCTCTAAAGTAACCAACAACAACCAACTACCGCAGCAGTAGCAATGCATGTGCTACAAGTGCTATGGAAGTTTCAGAATAAACGTTTCTTTAATATCAGTACTTGGGCTGAGAATGGGACATGCATCATACAAATTCGTGGAGAATGAGGTGAATTCTTGTAAGGATAAAAGTGGAGAATTAGGCAATAAGAACAAAAGCATTACAAAAATTACCAAACCTCCATAGTAACTACAGAAAGAAAAAAAAAGAAAACCGAAGGCAGAAGTTAGAAGCTACTGTCTGTTTCAAAAGTATAGATGCTTGGGTTGCATTGATTTTCTATGGGTTGCCATAATAGCAACAGATGTCTATACTGCAAACCCAGAAAGGTTTGCATTCAAGAAACTCACAATTTTCACGCAATCAATGATTGAATGAAATTACAAAGGCTTGTGGTCACGAAATCATGTAGAGGTCTCATATACTAGTCTGTCCCCAGGGAAATCTGCGGAAAAAATCTGATAATTTGCACAGAATTCCGAGAAGCAAATCCAATTTTTGCATTTTCTGCAGCAAATTCCGTGGATAAAATTTTCCACATTCCATGGAAATGAATCTTACGGTAGTTGAACATGCATTGCTAGTATTATATGACATGTGTAAAAATATACAATATGTATTGCACAAAAGCGGGATGGTATTTGCTTGCTTCAGCGGCTACAGTTTATAGTACCACAGTCTTCTACTACTAGTACTCAGTTGAGTTCCAATGGTGTAGCATTTTTGATACCCATTTACAGTGGATGAAAAGTACACTCAAACAGCCAAATGCATGGATTCCGTGGTGGTTTTGGGCGATTCTGCGGCAGTTTTGTGTGATTCTGCAGCGGTTTGGGGTGTTTCCACAGAAGGTTCGGAGAATTCCACAGATTCCGCGATTTCTGCAGTATACGTGGAATTGCGGATTTCCCTGGGGACGGACTAGTGGAGTACATCTAAAGGTTGCGAATTGCACCCTTACTTGCAAAACTAGCTGTTGAAATTTGTGTGTCAAGAATGTTCGTGGATTTACAGACTTTAGTGGAAGTAGAAAAAACGGCTTTCAAATACAAGGTCAGAAGAGGAGGGGAGACTGCTGAGGTTAGAGTGATGTAGGTGGTTACCACACAAAGAGATGCGTGTACTAGATCTAGATCCTGTGGATGCCATATAGATAACTTACAAGATTTCCGGTGAAATGAATCAGATAATATTACTGTAGCAACACACTGGTGTCAATCAGGACCTGTCTTTGCAACAGCAAGTACTAAACATGCAAACAGTGAGACAAACAACACATTTGTGTCATTCAGCCAGACTGTTAGAAAAATTTATGTTTGCTCAGCCATCACTCATAATCATAGAAGTCCTGGAATGGTGCGTATGTACATGTATATAAAGCTTCCATGCATGTTCCCACTATCAGAAATCTGTATGCACATGCTGCACAACCATGGCAGCCGGTCACCTTTATCAATACACTCAAATCTCTTATCCAGACGCCTGTATACCAGGCATACTGCATGCAGATTGTCATGGCAAAAAATGGCAGAATATGTACTGTAAAAATTAGAATTTAGTGCAGCAATGCTTACTAATTTCAAACCCACAAACCTTGAGGTACTTAATAAAGGCAAACACCTATCACAGTTTAATCTTCCACATGTCTTGCTTTCAGCATGTATGTCTACCACTGAGTGTGGAGTCTCAAACTTATGAAGCCAGATTGTACCGACATTTCTTGAATAGGATGTTCTAAGATACAGGCAGTGCCCAGTTCCAAGGCACCTGGATAAGAGATGTTTAAGTGTATCACAGTTATTGGGGAGGGGGA
>JAOWAW010001252.1:0-18793 GCA_028565695.1 Nicola tetela | reverse complement strand
CACACACACACACACACACACACACACACACACACACACACACACACACACACACACAAACAAACACAAAATTCAATGCGCTTCAGATGGTTTAGCCAATCCTGTCATGGCTCGACCAGCTGCTTAACAGGAACTTTTAAAGACTTGAAGTTCATTCCACACAAGTCCATACACATTCTAGCATTCTTGTAACCAACAGCATTCTTTACGCTTTCTCACAGCTCATATAAGCAGAGCAGACTGTAGTCTCCATCTTGTTTATTCTAGCCTGATGAAGGTAAGGGCAGCCTTACCAAAACGTTAAAGTACAAACCTTGTGTGCTAGTGTTGAGAAAGAACAGTACGCTATATTATTATTATTACTGCATACAACACCCAAAAGCCAAGATAGACTACTATGAAGGGTGAGGAAGGGAGAGAACATGGAAACAAGACTCGTTACGAAAGTGAGAGGGACACAATCGAATGGGGAGAGAAAACTTAGGATGACAAAAAAAAGACTTGACAGAAGATTTTGGGCTAAGGAATTAGAAGGTACAGAGAGAAGAAGAGTAAGTGAGTAGTAGCAAGAAGAACGACGCATTAGTTCCGTTCTTGCTCGAGGCAAACGGCGCAATGGTGCCGTCTGACCGCAAAACCATTCTGAAATTAATGTGATCGGAGATGTGGAACCGATCCACTCCTTGAGGACTGCATGATGCTCTGGAGCACCAGAAACCGTGAAAACTAATTTAAAGGCAAAAAGTGTGCATTCAGCCTTTCTGCCCTTATCTAAGGGCTCCAGGCCAGCGCGGGCAAGGACCAGTTCCGATGGCAGTCTGTCAGATAAGGAAACACCGGCGATAATACGCGCAGCAGATTGCTGTACTCGCTGCAAACGGGCGCGGTCTGTAGCAGTTAGACCGGACCAAGTTACAACAGCATACTCGATAGTTCGATCGACGAATGCACATAACGTGGAGAGTCTGCAGGGCAAGAGGCGGAAGAAGGCGACGAAGACGACGAAGCAAACCGATCTTCGATGCCTTTGCAATTGTATAAACCACGACAACTGGTTGTCGAGGGTGAGGCGATCGAGGTGCTTGTGCTGTTGAACTTGAGAATTCCTTTCACCATTTAGGGTAATAACGATGTCCGGAGTTGGCCTTTGTGTTGATATCACCATGACTGCTGACTTTAGACTATTTACTGTTAACGCCTATGAGTTAAACCACGCAGCGAGCTTGTTGATCACGGTCTGAAGCTTCTCTTGCAGGGAAAGGGTGGGATTTGCTGTGACATAAGCCAAAGTGTCGTCAGCGAAAAAGTTAACATTTGACGTTGTGCTGTAAACAATGTCGTTCATGTACAGGGAAACGATCAGAGGGCTAAAGAGTATAGCCTTCTGCGGAACACCTGAGTGAAGACTTTCGACGGATGAATTAAAGTTCAACTGCCAACAATAGTGCATTGACGCCGATTGGAGACGAAGCTCCGAAACCAGGCCAGGGCATTTCCTCTGACACCAGCCGCTTCTAATTCACACCATGCCAAACCCTATCGAACGCCTTTCGAACGTCGAAGAAGACAACACCGACCATGGATTTAGGGTCCAACGCTAATGACCATTCGTGGACGAGTCTTATTAACTGCATTTTAGTGCTGTCACCCTTTTTAAAACCAGATTGCTTAAGTGTTAACAGGGGGCGTAAAAATGTCTGCAGTCGACGAAGGACGATTTTCTCGATCACTTTACTAACAATGCTTAGCAGAGCGATTGGTCTGTAGTTAGAGAGATTAGACTTGGAGCTACCTTTATGGATCGGAATAACAAGCGCTGTTTTCCAAGCAGCAGGCACACAACCTTCACTGAAGCTTCTGTTGAAGACGATTGAAAGACTGCTTGAGATTACGGAGGCGCATCGATGGAGTAAGTCTGGGGATACTTCATCCAAACCAGAGGCTTTGCCCAGTTTTAGCGTTTTAATGGTATTAAATACTTCATTAGGTGTTGTCCAGAGTTGGTCTGCTGTTAAAGAGTCGGCACAAATTGCTGAAAGGTCAGGCATACTAAAAGGAGTTTTATTTAGTTTTGTAACGTCAACGAAGAAACTGTTGAGAGCATCAGCCTTGGAGGCATCATCTTTAAGCTGTTTCACCGTTCCATTGGGAGAAATTGTTTCCAAGTCCGGAATCGTCGAGGCTTTTGACTTCCCAAGAAACTGTCTCATGAACTTGCAGAAATTCTTCGATGAGGAAGAAAGTCGAATTATTGAGGCGTGCATCACGGTGGAGCGACTGAAGGAACATGCGCTCAGCTTTACGTAACTCAGCAGTGACCTTATTACGTAGGACGCGGAAGACATCCAAACGATCTGGTGCCGGATCCGGAAGGGGAGTGTTCCTGTAATTCTTCCAAGCTTGACTTTTCTGTTTGCTTATAGAGATGATGGATTTTGTCATCCATGGACAACGCGGACGACATGTTGACAAGATTGGACGGCACGTACTTACAAACAACAGAAAGGTACAAATTATACCAGTTTGTCCATGTCTCGTCTATGTTCAAAGTAGACGATACAGAAGACCCTTGAAGTGCATGTAGTTGTTTGTTGACTTCCTCAAAGTCAGCCCGATTGTAACACCATGCACAAGCGGCGCTGGCGTGTATGGCTACGAGTGGATTTTTAATCTTCGCTGCCATGTAGACCTCCACTAAAACATGATCTGAAGTAGCCACAGGAGGTAGCGCTGAGAAGTTGGAAGCAACAGATCTAGACATGTGAGATACGAGGAACAGATTAAGAAGAGAGTGATGAGCACTGTCGACAGGTCGAAGGTGAGTGGGGAAATCAATACACTGCCGTAAGCCAAGGCGATGGAAGGCAGGTTCCAGGTGGTGACCGGCAGGGTTGTACTTGTCAGATGCTGACCAACTTGGGGAAGTTGCATTAAAATCACCCATAACAGCGACTATCGACCGATTGGTGTTGATCATGTCCGGAGAGGAATCAAGGCAGTCTGTGAAGAACTCGATATCAGTTACTAGAGCAGAGGGTGGACGATAGAGACAGGCAAGAATTAAGGTAGAAGTTAAAACTAGTTTCAATTTCGATCCAAACACTTTCCGGCCATTTTTCGAAGGTCAAGGCGGCGTTTACATTTAATTCTCGTCTTTCATTAGAATAAGTACGCCACCTCCACGACGGTTGACACGGTCTGAACGGAAAATGCTGGAAAAACCCGGTATTGCAATAGCACTGTCAGGAACAGTGCCATTTTGCCACGTCTCAGCAATACCAATTACATGAGGAGGTGAACCGTTACATTGGCGGATAAGATCATTTAGTTCTGACATCTTTGGCAGGAGGGAGCGAGAATTAAAATGCTATATTTCAAGTCGATTTCCATTCAATGGAATTGATGAGCATGTTGAGATAATTATAGCGGTTTACTTCCGGTGGTAGCGTATGGGCAGACTTATCATGTAGCTAGTGATGTGTACTATGTCATTATTTGCGTGATTATACCAGTTTCTCTATTATTAGAGCTAAGGCGTGTCGCTAAGGTGTGTCATGTGTACTCAAGATCGAGATAACCTTGCGTGCTATAACCGCCCAGTCAGAGATACAACTTGTAGACAATACCTCCACCCGTTCTTACTATTGTATTCACCCTTCTTCCTGATTCAAGAAGAATCTCTTTCTGTCTCCTCCACACCTTGTCGTCGTGTGAGTGTGTCATTCATAATCAGAGGGATATAACAGCTAGGCGGTTACAACAGGAGAAGGACCCGGGATCGAATCTGTGGAAACTGATCCCTGTCGAGAGCGATCAAAATTCCGAAGCGGCGCATAGACTGACCTCAAAGTGAATTATTAGAAAGTGAGCAAGCACTTGCTGTGTCCACTGTGATGCGTGCACTGCAATACTCAGTCTCCTTTGCGGAAAAACTTGGCATTGAACATGGTTGGTTTGGCAGGTCTAGGAATTTTGCTCTGTAGTCAATGAATTTTGTAAGGATTTCTTCGGCTGCGCTCTCTGTACTGATATTGCCAATGTATAGAATGGTTTGGGGGTTATTTGGCTTTGAGGTTGCCAAGAGCTGCTGGCTGTCGCCATCGTTCCTGGGAGAGGGAAAGGAGGTCTGCTTACTTGAGGACGCAAGACCAATTGTTGAATGTTTACCGTTAATACGTGCCTATGTTGGAGACTGGATGCGTTCGCTGTTGGTCGACCCGACATGCAGTGTAGCTCAAAATTGACGGATACGAGCGCTCAGGATCTGGATCTGAAGTGGTCGCTTTATCAGACGTCTGAAGAGAATTTGATTTGTTTTCTGGGCCTGTTAGTGCCGGTGGCTGCTTTGTTTTCGATTCGGTATGTGACGTAAAACTCTCGTGAACAGTGGTCGTGCTCAGTGTGTTGGCATCCGGTGATTCCCATGCTTGTTCATCTGCCGAGTTCATTAGATTCTGGGGCTTTGGAGATTTAGAGTGCTCTTTGCGGGACGCGGCGTTGGAGGCAAGTTTAGATTTGACGTCATTGAGCTACATGTACTCTGCGAGGCTTTGTTCGCTGAGAAGAGCTTCAGAACGTGTGACACTTAGGGACTCAGAGAGGGTGCGTACGTGTGATGTTAGTTCTTGAATCTTTTTCTGCAATCTCAGCTCTCTGTCACGGGCTTCCACGATTTCTTTGACGAAGGCTTGGTTTTCGATAGCCTGGACCAACCGATCGAAGTCCTGGCACGTGGGTAGAAAAGACACTTGCGTGCTTATATGCCTGCTAGGATGAGCCATCACAGATGGTTCGTGCACTTCTGCATCCACTTCTGTAGGCCTACCGACTGGGCGTTAGCTCTCATGTGTGTCATACTCATGTTGCGTACTCGTAGATCTGTGAAGGCTATTAATAGTGGAGTGCACTGTGATTGTATGCTCACCTGTGGAGAGAGCGGACCCTGGGGTATCGGGCGCAGCTTCGTCCTGGAGATAACTCGCCGAATCTTCCCAGTTCGAGCAGTACTTCTCTGATCAACCACCTTCGCATCTAATATGTACTACGGCATTATTTTTGCACTCTCTATTGTTAGGATTGTAGAGCTAAGGCGTGTCATGTGTACACTGACTCCAGATCACTCAGCGTACCATGACCGCTCAGTCAGCGGTACAGCTCCTAGTTTATAGCTTTACCAGTTCACGCTTCACGACTGCAGATTTGTTTTGTTTTTTTTTTGGTTCCTCTAAACATTGCTAAAGACAGGCACAAGGTCCGTTTGTTCTAGCGAAAGAGCAACAAACAAAATACGCTATAGATTGCACAGATCAATACTCGGATAACTATATAGAAAAGAAAAGAAATATCTAGCCGGAAGCAGCTGCGCAGTGATGCAAGGTTCAGGTCGTATGTACTGGTTGTTTCGAGCCTGGAAACGCTCAATCGTAACCGGGTCCAAGCAACGCACTGCTGCACTTCTACAAGGAACAGGAAGCAGAATTTGAAACTCTAATTCGAACCGGATGTGCTTGGAAGCACGCCTTTAATAAATGCTCCCCTTCTGATAACCGGATGTGCTTGGAAGCCCACCTTTAATAAATGCTCCCCTTCTGAGGACCGAGAATCTGGATAGTCTTCTTGTCTCGGAAGAGGAATTCGAAAGTGCAGATTTGCTTCTCTCCTTTATTAGGCTCCTCCAGGGTATACGTGTATTGTATAGGCACACGCGTAAACCATCCCTTCATCCTTCGCAATAGCACTTCTCCGAGGAAGAGAACATCCGGTTGTGGAGAAGATTGAGGGAAGGCAATGTTGAGATTCAAGCGGGTTTCTTTTTTCCCAGGATTGACTTTTACCAACAGCTCAGCTATATCATTATGGAGCACTTTGAGGTTGCGTTTCTGGTCGCGAGTTCTCGCTTCAAAGCAGACGGTGGTATAACCTTTTCTCTTGACACCTTCGCAGATCACCGGTGTCACGTAATCCAAACAAGAACGTAATGATCCCTCACAGCCTGCGCCGTCGTTACGGCGGCAACGCTGAGTACGTCCTTGAGGTTTTGATCCCTTCCATACCGACAATTTTCCTCTGAAAATGAAGTCGACGTCACGCCGAGTACGCCCTCGAGCTCCGCTGGCGGTGGCATTTGTCTCCCCAAAAAGACAGATTTGTGCAAGGACAATCACGACAGAGGGACACAACAACGAGCGAGATAGTCTTGTGCCTGCCATAACTCACGCAGCCGCTTGTCCACGGCCACGGCCGGAAACGCTCGTTCACTACGCAGCAGTAGATATGGACCACTCACGGACTGCAACGTGACATACATGTATTCCTATCTTTTGCAATTGCCTAAAGCTTCGATCGAATTTGTAGAGGGTACGACGAACAACTCTACAACTTGGGAGAAAGGACAAAGGTTTCTCAGGCCAAATGAGCCTCCCCTCTACTCCCCAGGATAGGCTCCTCCACGTACAGTCGCGTGACCGCTCAAGTACAACGATCAGCGCGTGCCCCAACTCGCGCGCCCCACAACGATTAGTCGCGCTCGCCTGTACGTGCACCCTACATGCCTGCGACTTTCCAACTGTGCGCGGCCACCCAGTCCTGTGGAATATTTACCTGAGACCGAGGAAATACAGGCCTATATTTGCCCGAGCCTATAATATTGACCGAGGCGCAGCCGAGGTTAATATGGCGAGGGAAATATTCGGCCGGTATTTCCGAGGACGAGGGTAATAAGATGCTTATCCCGGTAGATTAGCTAAAAGGCCGGCTCAGAGCCCTCGCTTGTTTTCGAAAAGCTAGCCCACAAGCAAAAGAAAGGACGCGACAACCGTGCGACACAGGTTGCAAGTGGTCTAGAGTCACTTGTCACCGGCTCTTGGCAAGGAGTCCCGGGTGGCGCAGTCGTTAGGAGCTCAGCTTTCGTTCGAGCATTCTCCTAGACTGCATTTTTCCCTTCACATATTTTCCTTGCAATTCTTTCCTTTCATTCAAGGTCTTCTCCTTCGTTCGAAGTTGACAGCGTAACTTATGACAGAGTACTGTTGAACTCTACTCGTACTTTGGTTCTAATTTCTAAAAAAAAAGGAGGCAATATTGTGCATATTATCGCCTACTTAAAGGATGAACTTAGCATCACGGAATATTGCCCACTTGTGAAATGTATGGGAGTAAATGGGACTTCGGTCCAACATTTGCAGTATTTCAGGGGTAACCTGGGATAACAATGCTGTATATTTTGCACAGCATTACAATCGGCTGTTGTGTCGAAGAAACGGCAGGGAAGTTGTGCTCTGGAGAGAAGGAGGCTATTTCGAGCGTTCTTGCTTTCTTCGAGCAAGAGCGAGATCATGGACGGTGCTCTCATTTGTCCAATGTGGTTATACGTACAGCCGAAGTGTGTGGTGTATCGGGTAGAACGGTGAAACAGTACCATCGACTTTCTTGCCAAGGTGCATTTAAGGAACGGGAAGACGAAGGATCAAGACCTTGCACTGTGGATCCTGTCCTGAGGCCAACTGTACGCGTGGACAGCAGAAAAGATCCAGACCTGTGAATGTGAGTTGTGGGTATTCTAATAATAGAATTAATTGTACAACAAGTTTTACTCGGGCTTGTGTGTGGCCAACGCGGTACGTGAATTCAGTCTGGTGGAATCTTCTAGTATTAATGTATTAGATTTGTACAGTGGATCCAGCCGGTCAGTGCATGTCGGACAAAATTGTTGACACTTGATCACGGTGTCTGAGTGCTTGTATGACTGACACCAACTTACTGTGCGCGGCAGTAAACTCTGCAATCAGTCATCTACCCGGTTACAGATGCAGGTTTATCTGACATTTGCATAATAATATTATATCCTTTATTCAATAAATCTCATGGTCCTACCTCCCCATCCTTCCTTCCGTGAGGTTGCAATTCCTGTTTCTCTCTTGGTTATGAATCATAATGATACCCCTATACGTGTTAATTTCTTTTTGCATGGGATACCGATTGCTGAAATACCAATCGTGGCCAGTGCAATACCAAGTTTGACAGTCAAGAGCATGGGTGTGTGCTGTGCCATGGTTTGTTTGCTCTGTTTACTTGTACATAGTTCCTAGATATAGTGAGAGACTTGACAGTCAGAAGAAGCTACAAGCAGACAGACAGTGAAGCATTATCAGATACAAACTCAAATAGCGCAGTTCGGTACTAGTGGTACCGTGTAGTATTGTAACAGATACTTTTCAAAACATGTGTCTACAGGTTATTTCTGCATCAGTGTCATCATTTCATGAACAGCTGCAAGTTACTTCCATTCGCACCCATCCTGCTGATAGGCAGCCAAAATTATTCCAATGCCGAAGGTGTAGCAATTTGTGTGGTCTTTGGGCCATTAGCAATGCTGCAAGTAACACAATTGCCACCCCAGTCGAAATGGGCAAGGTTACTGACAGAATTTGGCTGTCAGCTATTGAAAGCATAGGGTTTCACACCAAAGTTCCTATCACTTGTTTATGTGTTGGTAAGTGGCGCATATAGGCACATTCAGCTTTGCTGATTGTAATGGGCCATTTCTTAGCAAATAATTGATGCTGTACTAAGGGTTTTGTAATTACTTAGATTGTGTAAATCACAATCAGGATTGCTGGTGTTTGTCACCAACCAAGGTACTACTCAATCGAGGTGATGCCAGAGATTACGACTCAGAAGAAATTTACCATGACTCGTCTGCAGCCAAAAGACAGAGCTGCTGAAAGAATAGAAGAACTTGATGCAGATCAAGAGGCACTTCATCATAGTGTCTTATGGTTGCCTGTGGTTGTTGTGCCATGGCATTATGTGACCGTGGTATGTTTCAAGGACTGTGGTCTTCTTCTTCTTGACTCAAAGTCAAAGGGGCCACCTGTTCAAATTGATGAAGAAAAGGTTCAAGCAACACTAATTGCTGCCCCACGTGCTGAAGCTGTCTATCTTCTTTCATCCGTAAGCAGGACTAGTTACACTTCAGCAATTAAATGTGCTGATTTCTGTGTGTGATCCAATGTTACATCACACTGTACATGTATTATACAGACAACATGAACGGAAAGTTTGTAATGGGAACAATTAAGTGCAAGAATTTATATTTTGTTATTAGCTAAGCAAAGCAATCCAGTGTGGTTTGTTGCTAGACTCTATGATGAGGTAATTTTCTCTTCTGTGTGAAAAGGTGTCTGTTGAGTGCAAGGCTAGTGATGAAGGGGAGCGCATTATTGTACCAAATGATGAGCCTGAAGATGATTCCAGTGGTCAGTGTGAGCAATAAGATAATAGCCAGTCTGGTTGTTCATTGTTCATATGCACTAGAGAATGGAGATTCAATTAACTTGAAGACATTAATGCCAACATGTGCACTTGCACATACCATTACAATATGACAGCTCATTACTCAGTTTAAGCACCGCGTGTGCCATTCATGGTGCCACTGAATATTTTATTCTGCTTCCCTCATTTCTTTGGATGATCCTGCTGCTTGCAATGAGGACACTGAGTCTTCAGCTAAATGCAAAAACATGCTGAACAAAGCAAAGTACCAGCACACTCTTTCATCTGTGTTTCTCACGAGTTTTCCTACTGTTGGAAATGAAATCTAAAGTTCTGCATTCCGCGCCCACACAATTTGTGTGTATTATTAACCCGAGTCAGGCATGGTAGGGACTGGAGAGGGGTTCCTACAGACATTAATGGGCATATATGTGCGTCGCTTGTTTGTGTTATGAGACCCAGGACTCCCCCTTTCCTAAGTTACATGTAGTTTGTACAGAGTACCCCACCGAGTGCCTAATAGACTTTCTCTTTTGGCAAATGTCCAAAAAGTTTTCTCTAGTCCTGGAATGTCACATGGCATGTGACACCCTAGGACTAGAGAAAACTAGTGGGACATTTCTGCAAGAGCTTGCGCTTGAACTTTGCTGAAACTTAAACGGACTAAGAAAGTCAAGATGAGAATCAAGCAGTGATGAGCGAGCTGATTCGTGCTGTCAGTATGAACAGGGGTTCATGTACTGACAGAGATTGGGCTGGGCAACTCATGAACCAGTCAGGAACAATTAGATATAACTATAGTTTTGTCTGAATTGTTAATGAATCATGAAGATACTATTAGCTACTCCTCTGATAAGATTGTTCAAAAACAGTTTGGGATTAGGGATTGAGGAGCGGTTGTGCTTCACTCAGCCATCCGTTAGTTGTGCTTTCTTCTTCAAAAACATGGTTCCCTGGCATTATAGCGTACAAGGCTGTGTGTCCCGTTTCCCGTACTCACAATACAATACTATAGCATTTAGTTGGCCATGATCCAAAGGTAAATGTGAATGCCCTTGCGTATGAACACTCATCATCAGGTGATTTGTACAATATTTTGTTCAGGTGCAAGAGGATGACCACTACAGCTTGGCACTAGAGGCAAGCCACATTATTTGATACTGTGGAGCTTGATGATAGCACTATTGCAAAAAAAGCTGGAGAGGTCTTGTTCTTCTTTTATTGGTTGTTATTGTTAAACTTGACACACTTTTATAACACAGAGAACAATAAGCCATCCAAAATTCCCAATACAATTGCACCTGAATTACGCAGTCACTAGTACTGCTCTGAACTTTGCCTTTATTTGTTGTTTATCAAACTTCGTTATCAGCTCTGTTCATTTCTTGGTCTTTCAGTGCTTGCTTCATCTGGGTTGTTGTAACGTTGATTTTATCAATTAAATATGCTTATGCTCATCTGTTATGCAAGCTATTCTGCCCTTTTGTCAACTTCATGGCCGCTGATTAAAGGCATTGTATACTGTAAATAGAAAACTTAATGAGCGTGAACTTTTCTTTCTTTTTGTAGTTCTCACAAACTTTGCGAATGGGCTGATATCACAAACTTCATAATCAATTATAATATATAAATAACCATGGCAAAAATTTCCCAGCAATGCATTGAACTGGGTCACTTGTGAGAAATCACGAAATTACCACAGGTAACAAATACAGCCAGTTTGCCAAAGATGTGGCCCGATTCTGCCGACGACTGACACTTTCCTGATAGACAGTATTGTTATAGCTAACGAGCAAGAAATGGCCCGACCTGGAAAACTTTTTTCAAGTTAATGTTTACCTATTCATCATGACAGTCACGCTTCACATTGGAAAGGCTAAGATGACTATGATCAGCAGAACAGAATTATTGAATACAGGATATACCGGTATGTAAAAGTCAGATAAACCTGCATCTGTGACTGGGTAGATGATTGATTGCAAAGTTTTAACTGTCGCATACAGCCAGGTGGATCCACGCGTACAGTCGGCCTCAGGAGAGGATCCATTGTACAAGGTCTGGGTCCTTCGTCTTCCGTCTTCCTGGAAACACCTTGGCGAGAAAGTCGACGGCACCGTTCTCTCCGATACACCACACACTTCGGCTGTACGCATAACCACAGCAGACATTGGAGAGTGCCGTTCACGATCTCGCTCTTGCTCGAAGACAGCAGGAACGCTCGAAATAGCCTCCCTTCTCGAACACAATTTGCAACTTCCCTGCCATTTCTTCGACACGACAGCTGATTGCTGCGCCCGCTACGTGTATATTCCACAGGACTGGGTCCGCGTAAAGTTGGAAAGTCGCAGGTCAGGATCCACGTACGTACAGGCGTTGTGGCGCGCGCTAATCGTTGTGGTTGAGCGGCCACGCGACTGTACTTGGATCCTAACCTAAGTCTGAATTTAATTTACCGACATTCCGCGACGAGATGCCCCTATTCAGCGCGGCTCAAGAGAGCGCGACCCCAACTCAGTGCACTGCAACGTTCAGAGCGCTTGCCCAGCGCCGCTCAAGACATTTGGTGTTTAAAGATGTTCTTCCCGAAGAACCCCGCAGATAAATTTGGTCTTGCTTTCGAAAATAATTGGCATTATTATAGTGGAATTAGCAGGCCATTTGAAGAACGGTTCTGCGCATTCGACCATATGCGTCCGTAAAGTCTATTTTCACTCCTCGGTCGAACTTCGGGAACACTACATCTGTAACTCGTGGGCAAACATCAGGAAGCGCAGTTATACCGCAGAAAAGCACCAGGTGCTGTAGGAATGACTTGGACAGCCGTGCGGCCGTCCTGCGGAATGACTTACCCACTTAGCTACGTTGTTGTTCCAGCATTAAACTCTTTAAATCCCAACCGCTGAACCTTCTGTTTGACTCACGCGTGTGTGATCAACTGCTCAACCTTGCAAGTTTTTGTCCAGCCTCTGACTATAGCTCTACCAGTTCACGCTTCCTTATTCAAGAAGAATCTCTCCCCCCTCTCTCTCCACACCTTGTCGTCGTATGAATGCGTAGAAACTCTTTTCACTGGGATTCTCTTATTCTGTACTAGAATGGCTTTCTGCTTTCTTAACGAACCGACAGCAATGTGTTCGAGTAAATAAATGGGTGTCAGCCATATCATAGCAGTCACTAAAATCTGGCACATGCACCGCAAGGCACGGTGCTGGTTCCTGTCCTGTTCCTTGCTTTCATTAATCATCCACAATCCGGCTCTATAATGGATGTTCCATCTTCGCAGATGACACCTCTGCTTACACTATTGGCAAAGAAGATCGCTCTACATACTCAAGCCTTTCACTGGATCCTGATGCCGCTTCTGCTTGGACTGTCAGATGGGAAATGATCTTCAACGCCGAAAAAAGTGAACACCTACCCATATCCGGCAAAAGAAGCGTTCTAGATCCTAGTGTGAAACATGTTTCCATGAACGGTGTGCGCATACTGGAAGCCACAACGCACAAGCACCTCGGTATAGTCCTAAATAACTCCCTGACATGGCAAGACCACGTTAATGAGACGTACACGGTGTGTGTCCAAAAGATTGGGATTTTACGGCGTTTACGCAACAGAGTCCACCAGACGGTGCTCCGGCGAGTCTACTTGGGTGCAGTTCTGCCAAAAATTGAGTACTACGTGTGCGGTATGGAGCGGAGGACCAACAGCAAAGCTAACTCAACTACAGGAGACATTCTGCCGCCGACACAGTATCTATTTGCCACCACCACAATGCAGATTTGACTATCCGTCACACTCTAGTTTTATTCTTTAAGCTCCGATCTCATCTCGCTCCAAAGTACCTCACCTCTATTCTACTCTCTCTCTCTGTCATCAAATTCAGGCTATAGTTTTAGAAAGTTATCTTATATCCTATTCCTGTTGTTAATAAGAAGACTTCTCTTTTGAGCTTCCTTCCACGCACGATAATCTTATGGAATGCCTTACCAGCACACATACAAACTGAATAGCCTCTCTCAGTCCCTTCAAGTACCCCTTAAAACACCATCTTTCTATTAAAACTTTCATTTCCCTTGTTTTTCCTATTCTCTCTCACCCTCTCACCTTGCCTCCTTCATTTCTCCTTTACCCCACAGGAGCATAGCTTTGATAAGTATATCTTTACTTTTTCTACAATCCTGTATAAATAAATGAGTCTGAGTCTGATAACATGGCGCAGCGAACTTGAGCCAACCCTGCCGGTGTACACGCGATTTTTCTTTCGCGCAGTTGGTTACCACACTAGTATAAGACCAACACTTGAGTACAGCTCTCCGGTCTGGCATGGCGTGTTACCATGGTTACGCGAAGACGATGCACTCGCAGTCGAGCGGGTACAAGCAAGCATTGCCCGAACCATTCTCCGCGCCCCACGCAACGCATCTAAATCTATAATACTGAAACTTCTCCTTCAGCACCAGCACACAATTTTTTGGGATTGACGACGTTTCGGCCAGAATTGCCCTGGCCTTCTTCAGGTCAAACGAACAGAGGAAAGTGAAGACAGGCATTATAACGTATAGGCAGTTACAACCTACAACAATGTACAACAAGTGAGTAAGAGGTTGTAGTTACAGCCTTCAGGTTGTAGTTACAGCCTTCAGGTTGTAATTACAACCTACAACAAGTAATGTAGTAAAGGGGCTACAGTGGGGATGCCAAAACCGAAGGTAGGCAAGTGAATAGACGGGAAGAGGAACAAAAAAGAGAAAGGACGTGCGTGGTAAAGGAGGAGGAAACGAACTCAGAAGCAGAGTTTGTTCCTCCTCCTTTGTGTGCTGGTGCTGAAGGAGAAGTTTCAGTATTACGTCTTCCCATCAAGAACGGATAGCTTCAATTTAAATCTATGATGTTTGCTGAGCTGGACTGGCCAGCTCTTCGGTGGAGACGGGAAATTGCCAGCCTTGCTCTCTTCCACCAGCTTTTGTATGACAGACCTGCTCCATTCACTGACAGTTTGTTTCACTTTTCAAAAACAAGCCATTGTTACAACACCCGCAAACCTCTTAACCTAATCCTACCAGCCACTCGCACCACACGTTATCTCAACTCCTTTTTCCTCCGAAGCTCACTTTTGTGGAACTCACTTCCTCACGAAATTCAAAACCTAAAACAGCCAAAAAATTTTCAAGCGAGCACTCACATGGCACTGGGAGACATTTCGTTTTCAGACTACCAACGAACTCCAGCACATAACATAGCCGCTTTAGAATACAGTCAGTTCTGCTTAGTACGCAATCGCTTAGTACGTAATTTTGGATAGTACGTACAAAAACGCGTTATCCCTGGCGAAACCTCATTTGATTCCATACTTTTCGCATTCGGATAGTCCGTAATCGGTTAGGACGTAATTTCGGTTACTACAACTGAGGTGACTCGTCCCAAGTGGATGAATTTTTTGGCTAATACGTAAAAACCGCGGCCCTCCGGCCACAAATGCAGTTTGTCCAAAGTGATGAAGCCCGCATACAAAAGCTCTTCGATGCAGTGTGATAGTTTATTAACAATTCACACCAACCAGGCAACAACATAGACAAGACAGAAAGAGAAAACAAAAAGAGAAAATTCCGGATGAGTATAATAGCAACTAGTTATGTACAAGAACGTAATTAAAGATGTTTCAGTGGTGAAAAAAAACACCATCCACCACCATTGTTTTCAACACCAGTTCTTGCTATTGCTTGATCAAAGTCAAAGTGCGCCTCAGCGCAAACCAGACTGACTGGAGCCAAATCCACGCTGTGACTCAAGGACCTTGAACCACGAATGCATCGAATAGCTGATCGGGCGAGACAAAAAGACAGCTGGCATCGCATCCAGCCGATGACCTGGCTGTATGGCTCGCTTCTCTTTGCTGCCATGGATGTCGCGATTCTCTTGACCACGACGGTTGCTTCCTGGCCCATGCCTCCGCAAGCTGAGAAGATCAGTGGTATAAAAGAGCCATGCTCTACCTGTCGTATCCTCTCGCCATACTCTCCCTTCTTCTGCGCTTCGAGCATCTTAAAAGTTTGCTTGGGATCTCTGGATCGATGGCTTGACGCGTACGGGTAGAACACCTTCGTATCGAAGAATGCGTTCGTGCAATCCGTCCAGAAACCTCGCACTCGGATGTCGGCTTGGGCATCGGGTTTGACATTAGCTGACCTGAGAGCAAGGGCTTCACCGGTGAGTGGCTGTAGCCCTTTGATCCGTAGGTACGCGCTATGGCGTACGTGGTCCAGTGAAAATGAGTCATGGCACGGTCGCTGGCTAATGAGGCCTCGAAACGTGCCCATTGGCACATCCACCACAGCCTACTGTGTCATGTACACATGTTGCTCACGCATCTTACCCCGCTCACATAAATACAGACCGATCTGTCTCATCGTTTGCTTTTCTACGGCCTTGCTGAGATTTGCATGAGAACTCTTTGTGGTACGTGTAATTGCGCAGATATGGCAGATACTACCGGGTCTCCTCGTACGTGCTCCAAACCGAAAGTCTCCGCAAAGAAGAGAGCGCTCAGCTTGGCTGAAAAAGCCTGGATAATCGAGCAGCGCGAGCAGGATAAAAAACCGCAAATAATAGCAAGAGAAATCGATCCGCCAGCTTCGACTGTGTACACCGTGTTGTCCGATAAGGACAAAATCATGTCGGAGTGGAGAAAGGGAACGTCGTCCTTCTCTCTCGAACGGTTTCGCTCTTCTCAGCATCCACATCTGGAAGCGGCTTTATTAGAATGGTTCAGGGAGAAGCGATCGACGTGTCGTGAGATTTCCATCACCCATGCCGTACTCCAGCAGCAGGCCAACGATTTTGCTGCTAAAACAGTCCTTCCGTTCATACAACTTTGCTTATCCACAACATTCGTTCAGTTCCGGAGGATCCCATTATGACCTTACAGATGGACTACCTATGGGCTCACCCACGTCACCTTGTATCGCCAACCTCTTCATGGCGCAATTTGAGAAAGAAACTATAGACACTGATTGCCGTGGAGTCTACATTGGTGAGACGGCACGGACGGCGAGACAGCGTACGAAAGAACACAGGATGCACGCAAGAAATGGCTACTTGGAATTGTCGGCAGTCGCTGAGCACGTGCACAACGGACATACTATCCACTGGGTACCTCGTGTATTAGACGGAGAGATTCAAACAACACAAAGCGAAAAGTAAGGGAAGTCACCTTTTAGGAAGCCATCTCGCAACCCCACACGTCGTAACGAGAAATGGGTCAACGATGGGTTGAAACACCTCATGGACAAACACACAATAGACAAAAAGACCTATAACAGCCTCCGCGTACCGGTATGTGGTACACAACCTCCACGTTTCTATGATACAGTGAAGATTCATAAACCTGGTCAACCACTTCGACCGATTGTTTCAGCAGTTGGCTCAGCAACCTACAACCTCTCCAAATACGTCGCTCGGATTCTAACGCCCTACACAAGGAATGCGCCATCATTCATCATGAACACGCAACACTTCCGAGAACGGGTTTCAGACATCGCGGTCACAGATGAAGAGGTACTTGTGAGCTTCAATGTAAAGTCCCTTTCATGTCAGTCCCAGTTCATGATGCAATTACAGCCATCAGAGAAATTATCACCGCCAACAGCAACTTTGAAGCATCCACAGGGATTTCTGCGGATACTCTACTTGAAATGGTGCGCGTTTGCTTAATGACTACTAACTTCCAGTTTAAAGACACGCATTACGAACTAACTGACAGTTTAGCCATGGCTTCCCCCTTGTCACCTTGTGTTGCGAACATATTCATGGTGAAGTTGGAGGAAGATGCAATCGCCGGAACGGAGTCCAAAGAAAGACCAAGGACATGGTTCAGGTTTGTCGACCACGTGTTTTCCATCATACAAAGAGACATAGTAGAGAACTTCTTGAGCAGCACCCAGCAATCCAATTCACCGTGGAAATGGAAACAGACCACAAACTCCCATTCTTAGACATTACCATTTGCCGACAACCCAACGGTCATCTCACCACAGATACCTATTGCAAGCCAACCCACACCAGTAGGTTCTTACACTTCGAATCCAACCATCTCGATAGTGTCAAGTCTGCTGTTGTCACCTCACTGCTAGGACATGTTGATAACATTACAATTTCCAAAGAAGCGAAACGCAGAGAAGTCGACTTGGTACTAGCTGAGTTAACAGCTAACAGGTACCCAAAATCTTTCCTCCACCATGCTCAACGGAAAGCACAAAGACAAATGACACCAGGACAGGAATCAAAGAAGGAAAATCAGACCACAGTACTACAATCGGATGACACGAACACCTTGGCCAACATTTGTGCAACTATTCCTTACATAAATGGCACAAGTGAAGCAATACTTTGGGTATTAGCGCCACTGGGAATAAGAACAGTGTCCACATCGAGTAAGAGGAAATGGTCCCTGATGCATCGGGCAAAAGACAAACTACCTGCTGTTGCCCAACTGGGAGTAGTATACGTGTTGGGATGCACAGATTGCGAACAGGTCTACATAGGTGAAACAGCTAGAACAGCCAAAGAATGCCTAAAGGAGTATATGTGCCACACCCACATGGGAAAACAGAACTATCTGCTATCACTCAACACATCACCAATAACGACCACAGGATGCATTGGCATACCCATATTCTTGCGAAAGAACGTCACCCAACAACATGCAAAGTGCGTGAAGCCCTGTTCATCAACCGTTTAGACAAGAATGGGAAACACACGATGAACTAGTATAAGGGAATGGAACTTATTCCTCTGTGGTTGGATGCACTGAACGCCAAGTAGCCATCATACACGTAGTGGATTTCAAACCGCAAGATCTTTAATACACGCAGGTAAAAAATAACACCTACACCAATCATCTTGACACCTGCACCAATTATTTTGACACATTAAACCCTAAATCCGGATCGAGATTTAAATGCATGTAATGGCTCTAGTGTTGTCATTTCTTACAGTACCTGATGAAGACACTGAGAAGGGTGCCGAAACATGTGGACATCCTGTTCTCTCTCTAGTTTGTGTGAGTGAATGACTCTTGTTGTAATAATAATAATAATAATAATAATAATAATAATAATAATAATAATAATAATAATAATAATAATAACTACAATGATCCATTTCATGCAGGAACTGAAAATACCAAACTTTTTTCTCACTTTTCTCCAGCCCAAGAGTTTCGGACTGTGTCAGATGGAAGGAGGCAAGCTTACCACAACACTATCCTTTTTTGAGGATGACGCAGTGGTCGAGCCATTAAGATCATGCGACTTCTGTCTGGCTAGGCACTGCTGTCGTAAGTTCAAGCCCCGCAGCTGACACTCTTGGACTGGAGAAAAGTGAGCAAAAAGTTTGGTAATAATAATAATAATAATAATAATAATAATAATAATAATAATAATAATATACTGTTGTTAGTGTCTTGTTATATACAATCCCGTGTCATTTATGTTGTTTTTCCCTATAATAATAATAATAATAA
>JAOWAW010001141.1:0-12172 GCA_028565695.1 Nicola tetela | reverse complement strand
AGCCATACTAGAAGCAGTTTCGGTAAGCCATACTAGAAGCAGTTTCGGTAAGCCATACTAGAAGCAGTTTCGGTAAGCCATACTAGAAGCAGTTTCGGTAAGTCATGCTAGAAACAGTTTCGGTAAGCCATACTAGAAGCAGTTTCGGTAAGCCATGCTAGAAGCAGTTTCGGTAAGCCATACTAGAAGCAGTTTCGGTAAGCCATACTAGAAGCAGTTTCGGTAAGCCATGCTAGAAGCAGTTTTCATTCACGTGCTAGAATTAACCGGCCTTATGTAAACAAAAACCATTCGTCCTAAAATTACAGTTATTTTTGCACCCTCGAGATGCGACGTAGCAACAACTAGACATTTAGCACCAATTGACAGAGTGTGATATATCTCGGATTTTTGTGTGTCGTTAGTTAATTCTCCCTTGTATGCTTCTGAGGATCAATGGGTAGAAAGCCGGTTGAAGTATGTCCGTTAAAGGTTCCAGTTCGTTATTGTACCGTGCGTTTCTTGGGTAAATACTATTAATGATAATGATGTGCAAAGAACCATTTCACGCCGGGACTGAAATGATAATGATAGTAATACCGTACGCAGCAGGATCTACTACTAGTAGATCTACACAACGCGGAAAATCGTACTCGCCATCGATTATGCAACATCAAGCGGAAAAGTCGCGATTACGCGAGAGTCGCGTCCGCGTAATAGCGTAATCCCACGGCGCCATTGGGACAGAATGTAGATACTAGCGCATTAGACATTGCGCAACATCGATACGCGCAAGCGCAGCTTGTGTGAGGCCGTCACCATGAGCACAAGTCCCACACATTTCACTATCCGAGGAAGTATTGGTCGAGAGCAGAGACTAGTGCAGCTCTTGCTTTCCAATGCAGTTGTCGTCGATTTTCCTTCCTCTTCTGTGAGAGACAGCGCATTTTGCAAAAGGAAGTAGCGACGCTCCTGTAATTTCAAAGATGTTGACCCCTCTTGATACGAGTAGAAGCCATCTGTACGACCTGACAGCGACAGGCACTGGCGATAAGTTGAAATCAGTGCTTGCATGGAATAGGAAAGAGAGCATCGACATGATCCGACTAGATGGGCGCAAGCGAAAGTACAATCCGTACGGCTTAGTCGAGCATGTTGGACAGACTCTACTTCACGTGGCGAGCTTTCACGGCAATGCCAGCTGCGTCGAGGCCCTTCTTGACCTCGGGGCTGATCCGACGGAGCGCACTCCACTCGAAACGGAGTATTTTGACATCGACTGCTCGCATGAGCATGAAACAGATGTCGGCTGGGAGACAAGCATGCACTTGGCTGCAGCGTCGGGCAGTGGTTCTGTCGTTAGTCTGCTTCGAAGAGCTGGTGCGGATATCAACGCCCTAGCTGCAAACCAAACGACACCGTTAATGACGGCCGCTGATCGGTTTACACGCAAGCGACTGCGGAAGAGAGCACCACCTACCACCGAAGGTAACTATTACTCCATAGCCAGCCTGCTATGACAGTTAGGCTTAGGCTTTAGTGTAGTGGCTTAATTTTTATTGTTAGGCTCGGTGGCTTAGTTTTTATTGTAGCTCTTGATCAATAGACTGTCTTGTAAGGGCGATAATAATACCTCCATAACAAAGTCGCCTAGAACTTGACTGAGAAATGGCTCCCCGTATTTAGACTACGCATGAAAGATGCACGTTGGTCTTCGGGCCGCAAGGTCACGATTCTTGCCGTACATCCTCTGATGTTTTTTTACAAACTGTGTGAGTGTCCCTCAAAAAGAGGCATCTTTTGAAAGTACATCAGGCCCCCAAAATCCACTCATGCGTTTCAGGATTCCTGGGCATAAGAACTAAATGGGTACATTTCAAGAGCAAAATGGGAAATCACGGTAGAAATTTACGTGGCAGTGGGTTGCACATAACGTGATTATTAACATTATGTTAGGCTTCACAAGGCTGCGGCTGTACATCATTGATGATCGCCAATTAAGCATCTTCTAATCCTAGTAGATCTGTGAACTGCCAATCAGAAAGTGGTCAACTGTCAGAAACGTTGGTCCAGGTTTTTTTGGCATGGATTAGTGGAGTTGTTCCTGAAGCTAGAAATCTATATTGTAAGCCAGTAGTATTAATGTCTGCTGCTGTGTTCATGATGGTTTACTTCTTGTACATGTTCATATTTTTTTCTTATTTCAGGTGTCACTAAGCTGTTAGATGATGCAGCAGTGTTACGACAGGTAGAGTCAGAGGCGGTGTGGGCTCTCCTTGCTGCAGGTGCAGACTTGGATGCTCGGTCTGGTGAAGTGAATCGCAACAACATGCATCACAAGGTACAGCTGGGGAAGTTTAACTGTTGCAGCATTTGTAACATAGGCAAAGTCTGTTGAGTATGGTTTGTACTGTTTGAAATGTTGTGAATGCAAGTTTAGCCCACACTCAGGTAAACAGGTCGGATGCATTTATTCAGCAATGGGGCCAATTCCAGGATGTTCCCCTGAAGTTTGAAGAAAAAAAAGCTTGGAAATATGATGTGTTACAGTGTAGATCATTGTGGCGTGTTTTTTCTTTTTTTTTTTTTTAAACTGGTGCATTCAGATGACTCCCCACAGCCGTGATGTGGAAAAGCAAGGCCTCCATGCACGTGTGACAAAGGATCTGACAGCATTGCACTGGGCAATCAACGCAGGTGACAAGGGTGTTGCCCACAGTCTGATCATTGCTGGAGCTGACCTGGAGGCGAAGACTAGCGCAGATTCAGTGTGTGACAAGGAACAAACTCCTCTCCACTTTGCTGTGGAGTTCCTGGATATTGAAATTGTGAAGCTGCTGTTGGCTGCTGGCGCTGATGTCAATGTGAAAGATGCTCTTGGCAATACTCCTTTGCGAAAGGTATGCGCTCCTTTGCGAAAGGTATGCGGTCTTAGGTTCAGATGAAGGGAATGTTGGATTGCTCTTTGCCTAGAACCAGAGTGACTTGTGTTTTTTTTAAGCTGCGTGAAACTGACAAGGATATTGAAGCAACAGGCTGTCTGGTTTGTTTTTGAAGATGTATGCTCTTTGCTTCCTGTGTGGTCAGGTGTTTGCTGTGTCGGATGACACGTACAAGAGGTGGTGCCACTGGCGAGATCTGGATTTGACTGAGACAACCTCTGAAGTGAAAAGAGATCGGCTGGTCATTACCAAAATGCTCATTCAAGCTGGAGCAAGTGATGAATCAAAAGCAGACTTTGCTGAGTACATTAACCGTGTCACACACGAGAAGGAAGAAGAACCCGACGACAGGTCATCAAGACATCGCCGCCATCATCATTACTACCACCCATTTCATGATCATCACCGCCATTATAGACATAATCAGCCAGTCGAGGAGATCGACAGTGGTGGTGATGCCTTGGTGGATTTGCTGGCCACAACCGACATTGATCCACACTCTTTACAGTCGATCTGCCGGTGGATGATTCGCAAGGCTTTGACACGACCGATTCTACGTGATGGCAATGTCGATACTCTACCTCTGCCAGGAAAGCTTAAGAGCTATGTTGCTATGATGATACTGGACCTTAAAGATTGCTGAAAGAAGAATCAAATTTTGTTATCACCTTTTACTTCTTATTTTCATTGTGTCCAGTCATCCTCACTAAGCAAGTTATGCTGTGTCTTTGGGCATATTTTTTGAGTAGATGTTTGTCAATATGTGTACATGTATTGATACATATGCACTAAACCTATCCTTGCATGAGTTAGCAGTGAACTGATTATGTCAATTCAAGTGTGTTTTTGTTCTGTCATTGTTAATTAATACTAACTTTGTGTGTGCGTATGAACTTTGGCTTGTTCACCTGAAAGTCTGGTAGTGGAATGCTGATTGAGTTCTGCAATACTATGGCATCTGACCATTGCTTTTGACGCATGTACCTGTATGCACAGCAATCTCTTGCATGCTGATGACTGATACAAACTTCAATACTTAAATGTGCATGTCTGACAAGTTCTACCACAAATATTCTTACATGGGGTGGGGGGTATATGCAATTTTTTCCAAGATTTTTGAACGCAGTCCAGGTTAGAACCAAGCTGTTGTGATCTTTCAGAAGTCTACATCGGCCATTGCCACCACAACAGATGTTTCGCACTGAGAGCAATGGAATGTTTAATCATCTAGTGTGTGTCAACCTAAATGACTAACAAACAGTACCAGAGTAATTTATATACGTTTTTTTTCTTTTTATACCAGAACTTCACTCTACTCCAGCACAGTTTTTATGAGCAACCTTCCAAGCTGGTCAATCACCTCCCTGTGACCTTTGCACAACAGCCACAACACATGAAGCGTAATTAGCACCTTATCCTTATCCCAGCGAGTTGTCTGTTAAAAATTGAATTTACTCTTTGGTGAACAGATCGAAGGCTGAGTAGGTCTGGGGTACATGTGCTTAAGAAACCTCAAGAAACTGACTATGTATGCAAAATGTTCAACCGAATACCATAAAAACAGCTAACAAACCCAAACAGGCAAATCACTTTCTTCGCACTGTCTCCATTAAATCTTCCAACATAAAAAGCATAGAGGGAGAAAAAAAAGTGACAGCTTCAATTGGATGTGGTTTTCTGAAAATAAACACCATGCAACTGAAGCAACTCATGAAAATAAAGTGCTCCGCAACCTTGCAAAAACAGAATGCTCCGCAACAAACTCAAGAAAACACAACGATGAACAGAAGTCAAATTAAGTCATCCAATATAACATCGCAGTGTATTTTGATAAAACGGGCTATAGCAGACTGTAGTCCCATCCTCTAAACATTGCCAAGCCAGTCGGGAGGAAAACTGCATGCAAGCCCTGACTATGCACCACCACAAGCCAATCACCTGACATTGAGAGTAATTTGTATGTTCCCACCAAACAGACTGTGGCTGGGTGTGATGCTCATAAGGTGATTAAATTGAGTGACTCACGTTGAACATTTCAAAAAGAACACACTCACGTGACCTAAAGATTGTGCATGAACTGCATTCTCTGCCTCAAGGCAGTTTTGTCCTTGTCTCTCCCTATCTCTTGGCATTCCTGTTACTCCAACATCCTTTACTGCATTTTGAAGCTGTTTTCTATAAAGGATTGTGCTCATTGTGTAGTGGATGGCACCTGTCTGTGTTGACAACCGACAGCCTCAGCAACATTGCTAAAGCCCTTTGACCTGAGGAGCACAAGACCCAATAACGAACATGATTATTAAGAGGGTGTGCAAGACAATCTAAAACAATAGACAGACAAACAGAAACAGAGAGAGGAAAAGAGAAACAGGGAGAGATGATGAAAGGACAGGACTTTTGGTAATCTTTGTGGTTCCAAACCAGTGCATAGGACTCAGCTATCAGCGTCCTACTGAGTACTGCTATGATTCTGTGAGAGAAGAGTTCTACACCATAGCACGAAGTCACCACCAAGGCATCACTGTTAATGTTGCCCCTTCATCAGGTTAAGAGATTTTACAAACAAAATGCTTAAAACCTACAAGTCCCCTCTTGCATGTAGATCTCCCTGAGATCTTTTTTGCAGTAACTTTTGTAGAATAAAGAATAGTTTTCACTCAGTCAGCATTTAAAATGAAGGAGAAGAAAGCATAAGTCAATGAAAAGGATGGCAAAGTCAAAAAGTACTCACAAAAATGCTGGAGTTTATAGTACATTGAGATCGAATCGATGCCATTCAATACATCATGTCATTCCTACATACTGCTAGCACAAAGAGTGTGGAAATCATAAAAGAGCCATTAGTACGTGTCTCACCTCAAGATGTCTGCTAGTTCACGTTTTATTCTTGGCACAAGTGGAGGTCCATGGTATGTCAGAGCTGTGTATACCTGCACTAGTGATGCTCCAGCAGCAATCTTATCAAATGCATCTTGGCCTGAAGACACGCCTCCAACACCAACAATGGGCACTTTACCTGGAAAGAAGACATGAATAAAATACAGTGAAACCTGTCCTTACTGCCTCCTGAGAATTAAGGCCCCTTTTTCCAGTCCCTAGAGCAGCCATAATTTTCAGGTTTCACTGTAGTGTCAGACCATCTATTTGGGCTCTTGGCTAATATGAACAGAGAGAAACAAACCACCAGCAGGGTCCTGTACTACACACCATAAAGAGGTGTAGTAAGGTTAGAACAGATGCCACACCATACCTGCCAATATACCTTGATTTGCAAGCCCATGTATAGCCACTATCAAGTCCTGTACACTTGTATTTAATGGATGGACAATTAGATTAATACTGCTGGAGAGACTGTCACTGCACTCACTGCAATTCAGACTATCACTGCACTCACTGTAATTCAGACTATCACTGCACTCACTGTAATTCAGACTATCACTACACTCACCGTAATTCAGGAAAATTCCAAAAGAGATAACCCTTTGGAGTGTACATGTACTTACATATAAATCACTGGTATCAGTAAACCTAAACTAAACTGTTACTGAACTTCCTAAATTCAAAAACTATGCATTCTTTTATGAACCCTTGAGCACCTAAATCACGTGTGCACCTAAAATTTCAGTACTAGTACAATACCAGGATTGCCAATACTGTACACTACACATATTGCAATGGGATGATTGTGCAGGTTAGAAGTGACAGTGGTTAATGCTTAGCCGCCTTAGGTGGCATCCTGGAGTGGAGGTGCGAAAGTGTGAACGCTAAGTCGGTGAGCAACCTACTCTCCGTACCGAAAATATAATTTCCTCAGGCTGGAATTCACAAAAATTTAACCCACCAAAATTTCTGAAATTCAACTATTAGGTGCTACAGCTCATGCAAACACACTCCACCATCTGGGTAAAACAGTAAGGCCAATCAGACAAACATTTAAACATCTATATAACTCGACAAAAAAGATCCCTCAGGTCAAACCAGTTGCCGCCACAAACATCAAGCTTGCCACTCTAGCATTCTCTGATGTCAGCTCGGCACTTTCTAATTAACCAAATAGTTGCAACGTGACTATTCGAGAAAGACGGTTCATGCTACTAACCTCCACAACACAACTGCATCTGCAGCTGTAGCACTGCCCACAAGCTCTGCGTTTATTTCATTTTACCCTTACACACACCAACCCTTCACTAAATGGTAGCTGCCATGGAAATACAATAAAGTGCAGATCAAGTACACACCATCCCACAAGGGCAGATATTCTGTTGCAGCATAGAAGCCAGTTACATGTAACATTTGTAAGAGGCAGCAATTGTTGACCATCTCCTTTTCACTGTCTTCAATATCAGCATTACTTGATACTCACCATCTGTTAATTGGTACATTTCATCAATGAGTTTCGTGGATAGATCACGAACAGGCTGGCCACTGAGGCCGCCAGTTTCTGCTCGATGAGAACTTTGAAGTGTGGGTGGACGGGAGAGAGTTGTGTTGCTAACAATAAGACCATCAACCTGAGAAAAAGATGACAAGAAAATAATGTGTGAGAAATATCAATGCCCAGTTCAAGAGAAAGAGGGTGAGAGGAGGTGAAGGAGGAAGAAGAAAAACAGAAAGACAAAGGGCAACAGAGAAAGAGCAAGACAGAGAGAGAGAGAGAGAGAGAGACAGACAGAGGTTGAACCATCAGATAATGAAACAATGTCCACATTGTCTTACCTTAGTCGACTCCACCACAGCAGCAATGTCAGCCTTATCTTGGTCACTCAAATCTGGTGCAATTTTCACCAGAACTGGTGGCTTGACTGCTAACTGCTGCCTTTCTTGCAGTACCTGTCAAATATCCATACAACAACACAGGCCAACTCAGGGCACTATAAAAACGTCCCTCCTGCTCAGAGAGAAGTAATTTTTTTAAAAACAGAAAATGACAACACATGGCACACTACTCATAAGACTGGACAGACAAGCAACATAGCTCAATATATCAATTTGACAGGCCAGATCTACTCCCTTAGAATCAGTCAAATCCAATTACTAAAATGAAATGGCAAAGAAGTGGCAACCATCCTCAAAAAGAATAATTTTCGCACAAGTCTTTCCATAGCAGAAAATAATTGTCTAAGTCGCTGTCTTTCTGTTATCATACCAATGGAGGTTTTAATTTCATTGAGATGTTTCTGTTGCCATGGTAACAATCAAAAGGACAAGCACACAAACGTCACAGACACGTTTTATCTTGTTACATAATGAAGTGTGGCATCCCCTCTTTGGAAACTTCTAGAAGCCCCAAATTCTCCCAACTTTCAGTCATATCAGTCAATAGGCCATCATGAAAGACATCCATTCTTTGAAATAGCAGCAAAAACTATTGCTCTTGTTGTATGAGGAGAAAATGGTGATTGAAAATTCAAATGTTCAAACTAAGCTCTAGCACCTTTACAAAATGGCCTATCAGGCTTATATTTGGTGTGTAAGCTTCAGATGGGATCATTTCAAAAACAGCACTACGGTTTTTCAAAATTTTGTCTTGAAGTTGCCAAACTGCACATCTAGTCTTCAGGATGGGGTGCTGCCTTTAAGCAGCGCTGAATATACTGCTATTAGACTTCTACAGACCCTCATGAATTTGAATCTATATATAATGAGGGAAAGGCAAGTCTCAAGACACTTTTGCCACAAACTTTCTAAACAGTAAAGAGGAAGGAAACATGCCCAAGTCAACAATTCAACACTTTTTCTGCATACCCATGGTTCAAGATCTGTTTCTAAAAGTGTTCTCCTCTACAACTAAACCAGTGGGAAATTCGATCTTCCCACCAGGCCAAACACTTCCTGCCAAATGCAACATTTATGAGACAAGCAGTGATAATTCAGCAACTGTCAACGTTTCAGCTGTGCTTCATAGCCTTTATCAGGACAAGGAATGTTATGGCCCAAGTCGATAATTAATTGAGTAACAGACACAAACTACAGCCTGGTGCTTCCCAAACGGCTGAAGTCTGTATTTCTCTGATTGGAAAACTGATACAAGCATGAGGTAAAAAGATGCAAGCTCACAAAAAAATGGGTGCAGCTATTCAGGTGAGTTTTTAAGCCAAATATAGATTTATACACACAGTGACAGAGGGCACCAACACTGAACTGAAAAGGTTAAAGGTGATACTGAAGGTCATAACCTGTACTCAATGTTCATGACAAGCCATGACAAGGAATGAGAAATTCTACATAAACAAGACACTTAAAACTACAGTCAACTCCCGATAAGACAACTTAAGTAATCCCCAGCAATTACATAATTTTCTGATCGGTCCCACTAATCAGCATTTAAAATGTACAGCCGACACTTGCTACAACATAATCCATTGAGACATATTATTGGCTATTGCAAACACCTGGGTAGACCCCCTTGGGCAAATGAGACCTGATAGAACATAAATATTGACATCATGAGGTATTAGTCGTTAGCAACCGCATTCATGATGGAAAGTACTCAACATCTCTAACATGAAATTTTACGTCTTATCGGATAGGAAGTAAAACTATTTAAAAATTACGTTACAGCTATGCATAATATCAGCTATAATGTAAATTTTTCCTGGTCCCCTACATTATGTCTTATTGGGATTTGACCTGTACCGGGTTTTCTTCTACACAATAGCACCAACACTGGACAATTACACATTAGCACCAAAATTGCACTGATCCCACAAGTATAAAACACTGCTTGAACATGAATGGTAAATGCTGATCAAAACTTGTCAGCACTAACTCAGAACAAAACAATTATTCAAATAAAACTACCAGAACTTGCACAGCTCTAACCCACTGCTATGATTCAAGGTGCCACCCTTTTGCTCCTGCTCGTGTATGAAGATGACTTCACGCATCTCTCTGTTTTTCTCTGCGCTCTCGCCAGAACTTGAGGCATCCGTTCTATCTCATGCGCTGACTACACATGTTCAGCAACGGCAAAAAGCCTGGGATGGCCATTCCTTGCTTGTGCATGATGCTCCTTCGCTCTAATCTGTACCGTTCTTCCGGTTTTCCCTATGCATGCTTTCTTACCCTGTTTCTACGGCAACTTATATAGTACACCCAGTCCTTGAAATTTTGACAGTGGACTAGAGCTGAGCAAGTTGTGGTTAAGTCTATTTGACTAATTTAATGTTTTCTTTTGTGTTAGTGAGACCAAGTTTTAATCAGTGCTTGCTGATCATATTCAAGTGGCGTTCTGTACCAATGGCAAGTACAACTTGGTGTTAATGTATATTAGTTTAGTGTTGGTGCATTTGTGTAAAAAAAAAAAAAAAAAAAAAAAAAAAAAAAAAAAAAAAAAAAAACAGTAAAGTATCTTGTTTTTGTAGAATCTCTTGCTTCATGTCTGATGAAGGCTACAAAACATAGACAAAACGTTGACTGTTGTCAAAATGTCACAGCTTGTCTTGTGAATATTCAATTAGGGCTGAAATTCTCCTTTACAGTATTACTAACTAAATTCTACACAGTGGAAACCCTATCATGAGGAACAAACCAAAAACAGACCAGAAACAATGGCTCACCTTCTTGATAAGGTCTTCTAGTTGCTGTCGCCCCTGAAGCTGCCTAAGTCCAGGGGTGTTTGGAGATGAGACATTAATAACAAGGTAGTCTGCATGGGCTCCAAGATGGCGAACTCCTTTGACATAATCAGCTGCAGCATCAGAACTTGCTTTGTTCTTACCAAGATTGACTCCAACAGGGCATGGGTGTGTACCTGGAGATGTACAATACAGAAGGAACAACACAACACAAACTCTTTCACTTTTTCTGAAGGTTTTTGGTCTCATTGAGTTGGTTGGTGGGGTAATAAGTTTTTGGGTTCAACAACAAAAAGTCAAAAACACAAACAGAAAGCTAACTGTGTGAAACGACTTTGTGAATCACTTTCACTTCAGCCATGTGGATGTCAGTGATACTTGGAGAAAGTCTGGCTCATGAGAAGGGTACATCGTTGCACTGCTTTCTGGTGCCTCAGTGAAGCAGTGATTAGTCACATGACTATACATTCATCTTGGCATCAGTTTGAAGCTTCCTACTTCCAGACAAGTTCCAGTTGTTGTTTTTTTTGGTCAAGTTCTCCAAAGAGAGTCATTCAAATTAAACTGGTGACAAGGGAGTATGTGAAGTTGCTTCTCATGAGAGCAAACGGTCAAGAAATGTTTCCACTCTCAACACCTTTACACAATGTCACAATGTCACAAAGCTGGATCGATCAGCTTTGCAATCCAGGGAACTCATTTGAGATGTCCCTGCTCATAATTCACAATAAGCACATGTAAGGCTAAAAGGCAGATGAGTGCATGAACTGCAAGAGATGACCACACCTGTCTTCTCCAAGCGCTTTGCAGCTGCAGCATGCCCCTCACTGTTAAACCCATACCTGACGAAGAATGAAACGGATAAAAAGAAACAGGGTTGAGTTCAGAGGGATATCAAAGAGGGTGTGGAGTGACCACATGTTGTGCATTTAACCAGAACTTCTTCAGGTTTGAGGTGCACTGTGTTTAATTTTACAGCATTTGAAACTTTGAACTGTTTAGAAAAAAGCACAAGTTGGTAATCTAGTATAGACACAGATTAATTGTCCCCACAAGCTGCAGGTCTTATCAACACTGGTTTAGCTGATGCAATGGCCACAGTTCTACATATCACATGCTTACCTAGTTAGCTTAACAATACTCTAAAACTATAACCCACACTCATTTTCTGGAAACAAATTCTTGGATTGTGATATGCTAAGGGTACACTTTTCACAACCTCCCTCTAGGACCAAAATATCTTTCCAGAAGCTGGTTAAGGGAAATAAAACCATGGTTTCACCTGCCAAACTGACAGTATGAGTTTTTCACTTGGCCATCATGCATCTGGGCTATAGCTCTGGGATCACTGGAAAGTCTTGGCCTTTTTCCCATCATCCAATTGCTGAATAATCCTGCAAACGGTGTCTACTGACTACCAGGGCAGTTTTTCTAGTTGTATTTGGCAGCAAGACAACAAACATTTCAATCAATCCCTCCTTGCCATAGTGATAACATACACGCACACGCACGCATACACACACACACACACACAATCTTACAGCCCGTCTGTCTCGATTAGATCCCAAAACAGAATGGGCTTTGCCTTATAGTAGTGTTGCAGGTTTCTCTCTCTCTCTCTCTCTCTCTCTCTCTCTCTCTCTCTCTCTCTCTCTCTCTCTCTCTCTCTCTCTC
>JAOWAW010001140.1:16497-26657 GCA_028565695.1 Nicola tetela | reverse complement strand
GAGTAATAACCACGCAGGCGCATTTACTATCGCGAACAAGCGTTTGGGATTAAGCAGTGCAGTGTCTACATTAACTATCTTTTCTTCGCGCCGTGGGATTTTGCAGGTCTAAACCTTGCTTGTTCTGAAATCAAGCCATTCGACTTGTGACAGGAGTTATGTAGGAACGATTTCGATTGGGCGAACCTCAAATGGTCAAGAACCACCCCAACCGGCTAGAGGCCACATTATACGTAGGAAAACCTCCAGGTCACAAAGAACAAGTGGAAGCCCGTTAGTAGTTGCGGCTAGCGCTTTCGATTACAAATGTAAGCACGCACAAGCGCTCTAGAACGCTTAAGTGCCCCGGTTGATACCGGAAGCGTTGAAGAAAATTAATACATTTCTGCGACGATACGCAGAGCGGAATGTTTGATGCGTATGTGTTCGGCCCCGGGGGATCGGTGGCGTGTTGCCACGCCAAGCGCAAGCGAAAACTCGGCGAAAGCAGCACGGAACCGCACGTGGGGCACGTGGCTGGAAGAGCGGCGGCTGCATAAGCTGACGAGGAAACCGGTAAACGGCAAATTAATTTAAACGAAAAATATGAATATACTACACAAAAACGCAGCAGAACACAGCCGACAGAGACTCAGTTCATACGGCATAGTCAGGTTGCGACGATCACCTGCGGGATCGATAATGGATTAGCCGAACTCTTGGATGCAACCTCATTAGTTGTAACCATGGTAACGAGCTACAATTAAAGTTCACTGTCTGCGCATGTTCTGTCCGATCCGCTACCGTGCCCAATCCACACGAAGAGGAAGATGACGTTAATCAGTTGGTGTTTGTGTTCAAATGTACTGGTCGCCATACAGTACCGCAATAAGACTAGTCTTACGTTCAGCTGGTTTTATCACCGTATCCAACTGGCTAGAAGGAATGCCAATTGCCGATTGAGATTATTTAGAAGTGGCCGTGTTTTTCTCTTTCTTCTTAATTTAATTGATGCTCGTCACAACCAATCGGCTGTTTTATCTTTGCCGAGAACGAGAGAAGCCCTTTGTCAATCATGAATGGCTCTCGCTGTTTGCGCCAGCGGTGTCATGATACTAACCTGGTAATATAAAGGCAGCTAGATCATCAAACCGCGTGCAACGGACGATCTACGAGAGATGTAGACAGGCAAGGTGAAATCATATCCGTACTATAGCAGACCTGTCCTTATCATCATTAGTTTTAGAAGGATGGGCAGAATCGATGAGGTGGTACGTGGACAATGAAAAGCGTAAGGCTTCTCCTTTTGCGGATAATTATATACTAGCACCTGATGGTACAAGTAGCCGGGGGGGGGGGGGGAGGGCCTACCCTCCCCCCCCCCCCGACCCTAGCTAGACTGAATTATCATAGACCTGTTGATTGCGTAGAAAACACATTCAGCAGGTTCCTGTCGGCGATAAGACGAACAGATCTATTTTGGTACATATCTCCTACTGTAGCTGTAGGCTCCAGCTGCAGAAAAGCCGACACAATCAACGCAGAATGATCGAGCATCCGTTATACGGTGTATAACGCCATGGATCGCTACCGGTCCAGCGAGCGTGGTTCGTGTGAATCACTGCTCTGACGTAGGAACTGCAACAGTTAGCAAAATTACTGTATTGGTCGTGGTGCCCGAACGACTCTGCTATGACCAGCGTGCAAAAACGAGCGTTGCGGTCCGTCAATTTAATTTCGCAGGATTTCCGATACTTGAGTTTCTGGCTATGGCCCTCGACACTTGTAACAAAATCAAACTCTCTATTCTTGAGGAGTAAACTTCATCAGACGTCTATACACTTGTCATAACTGCGAACAATTGCAGGAACATAAAGATGATTCCCAGCACACTAGTCAAAAGAAACTTTTTCATGAAGTTTCTTGTGACTGGTGTGCTGGGAAATCCTCTTCATGATATCGATATGACTACCCAGTCAGGATCTCTCAAGTCCTAATTGCGAGAATGTTTGACGTCACAGCAACACTCCCAAACATTGCACAGCTTTTGCCCGCCGCCTTGCAGAGTGCGATCTAGTGTTCGATCTTGACCAAGGAATCCCCGGTCTGGTCCATTTGGCGGGTGTTCATCCTGCGCACACCGTACGGCTTGAACCGTCTGACCCTATAGACGGAGGGCAGATACGCAGGTCAACAGGCTTGTTTAATAACACCTGTCAGTGTCAGAGCACTTCCGGTGTTTAACGTTTTTATCTGTCATAAATTGTGAAGCTGTCTACAGTTCAAAGACCACCGGTGCACAAAAAGTGCTCCAGGGCAGGGCCCAATGGTGGTCGCTATCGCACAAGTAGATCGCAGTTCTTTACTAGGCAATTTTGGGAGACTTGCGCAGGATTTCTTCAACTACTGTCGTGGGCTGTGCCGACTTTCGGAGTAAAACACGTTCCTCGACCAAACAGACATACTTAGGGCCTTATCCACTGAGGGTGGGCGCGGGTAACGAGACATTCGCCGCTGTAGGCGAGCCATGAGGTCAGGCGAGGAAGACCCGCGCGAAATCGCAAATAAAACTCGCAGGCTCCAGAAATGAGGGCTTCGTCGCAAGTGAATTCTATTGTGTTTACGGTTCATTCAAAGTCACTGAGCTGTAGTAAGGATTTCTGCGGAGAGGCAACCATGCAGAAACAAGTTATTTTCTGGCTGGTTGTAGCCGTTTGCATTGCGATCGCGTGTTTCGCGGAGACCAGGAGTTTGAAGCGAAAAGTCTTCCGTCACGCTCGCTCCGACTCCTCGGATGATGATGATTGCGCAGGATCTCGACAGTCCAGGTCAGCCAGTTCGTCTAGTTCGTCTAGTTCGTCCAGCGAGCGCTGTAAGATAGAGGCTCCAACAACGCCCGCGGTCGTCCCTGATCCCGTGACTACTGAGGGGCAGCCGATAGAGACGAGCCCACCACCCATGGAGACAACACCAGAGGCGCCTACACCTATGGCCGAAGAGACGCCCTCATCTTTGGCCACAGCAGCTCAAGAGACCTCCATAGAGCCAGTTAGTGGGCCCGAGGCTGGTGGCACGGTCCCCTCACCAGAAACGACAGAAGAACCAGACAAGGACGCTCCTGGGGCGGACACTGCAGCGCCAACGACTACCGATAACCCTTAAATGATTTAGTGGCGTCCATCATCTGTTATGGTATAGCATTACAGTTAGCTGTCTTCTACAAGGTTACCTTTGGCAGTACTAGGCTTTACAACACTCGGAGGGAGTATGTTGTCATGGTTACATGCTGATTTAGACATGTGCGTATGCTTTAGTCACTCCGTGCACGTCTGTTATGCACAGCTAAAGTGCAGTGTGAAGCTTTCTTTCTTTTTTTTTTCTTCGGGTGGTTTTTTGAAGATGTGACTGTGATGATTCAACATCGATACATCGAGGAGTGCAATGATGCCCGGTTTTGTGCAATTGTGGCTATGTCTGGGTACATGCATACCGGGGAGAACTGGTAGAACTGCCACTTTTCACAGCCCGGAATAACGTTACATGGGTGAAAGCGCGAGGCGAACGTTTGCCTCGACCACATTTTAGTTCAGGGATATAAATCATAATAGTAGTCGTTGATAGATAGCGTCCGCTAGCACAACCGGTCCACGCGTGTGGTCAGGCTGCTTTCAAACATTATAGAAAGAGGGCAATATTTGCGTGGAATCCACTGGCGCAAACTCTTAAAACGAATACAGCACTGTAGCGATAAGCTTAACCTTATCACATCCGAGCTTTTTTGGCCTTCCGAAATCTTTGCGCCCCCGTCCTTGCTTTTCTTATGAATAGCTGGCCTCGGTGAGGAGTTAATAGTTGGCCACTGCCTATGTTACACAATTGTCCAAAAGCCTTATCTGCCATGACATTTGAGCAAGGGTCTTCAAAGGAAGGCATCCCATATAGCCCTAGAATATTGAGTATTCGCCTGATTTAATTCGCGAATCGACACAGAATTACACCTTGGTGCGGACACTTTTTGATTTGTTAAACAAAGTCAAGATTATATTTTCCTGTACCAAGAATTGTCATGCAGAATTGAAGCTGCTAGTATAGCATTTCTTCACTGAAACTACCAAATGCACCCGCAGTCGGTATTTCCCTGTTCCACTGCAGTGTTAAAACCCGTTACTGTGACAGCTGGGCTCGACTAACAAGGCGAAGGCGCTGCACATTTTTCCTGCGTGACATGGTATTACTTCTTTTTCCCGGCCTTCAAGTTGCCGGTTGCCCGATGAACGGGAATGGGGCGGACCAGCAGCTGGGCTGTTCATGCAGTGACTGTTGGATCACCGAACACGTAGTCAACCGGATATGCTGCTATTAAACGGTGACCAGAGAACGGATCGAGACACACCGCCGCAAGGCCATGTCAGTAGCTAGTGCGCTGAACTGCTGAAAACCCGGGCTTCGAGTCGGCCATTAAAAGTAGCTAATAAAAACCCGCCTTGACAACTTTGCATGACGTTAGTTAACCAGCGTAGGGAGTGATCTACAAAGTACAGACAATCGGCCTAGTAGGTGATCTCTGGGGATCTGCAGATTTCACGGAAAACGCTGATTTAGCATCAGTTTCCTTCTTCTTAATAAAGGGTCTTCCGCCCCATCAATTGTCGCTGAAACACCTCTATTGATGTGTAACCGTCTGCTATCATGCGCTAAGAACTCTGCATTCACGAATAGTTATAGTCCCAATTAATTCCCGTAATATCTCTTTATTTATTTGGTCAGCAAGCTGTCTCTTTCAAAATTTTCTGTACTTACTGCTCACACCCAAAGGCACAAAACCGTACTACAGAATGATGAAATTCTTCCGCTATCCAACTTTAACTAAATTGATGGGCTTAAGTTTGAAAAGCAGAGTTATTTCCATGCTTTCCTAAGAGGCTCTAACTAAATCGACCGGATTTTCTAAATCTGTAGTTAGGTCCAAGTTGCAGGCAATTTTTTCAAAGAAGCGTTTAAAAAAGACGAGAGGAAATTGGACAAAACAGGGACGGAGCTAGGTCAATAAAACTGGTTGGGCTATAGTGCCTATAGATCTAGAGGGTTGTGAATCTAGGGGGGGCCGGTCGTGCTCCCCGGGAAAGAATTTAAGTTCTGTGCTCTCAGAAACCAATTTGTGCACTTCCCAGGGATTTCAGTCGCGTTTTTGAAGTAATCTTTGTCCAACATTAACTATTGTTTATCCAACATCGACTATTGTTTATCCAACATCGACTATTGTTTATCCAACATCGACTATTGTTTATCCAACATCGACTATTGTTTATCCAACATCGACTATTGTTTATCCAACATCGACTATTGTATATTCAACATCGACTACTGTTTATCCAACATCGACTACTGTTTATCCAACATCGACTATTGTTTATCCAACATTGACTGTTGTTTATCCAACATTGACTGTTGCTTATCCAACATTGACTGTTGTTTATCCAACATCGACTATTGTTTACCCAACATCGACCATTGTTTATCCAACATTGACTATTGTTTACCCAACATTGACTATTGTTTCGGTTGCAAAGGGAATGCAATCCCGTAACCTAAGGTGTACGAGCACAGATGACTACCATGGGGGGGGGGGGGAGGATTTATACTTATACTGGAAATGAGCGCTCATTTCGTTTGAATGTGACCAAATGGTCGGATAGGCGCAAGCATACATTTTGTGTACGAGCCTTACCCTAACCCTCTCCCTATTCCTAACACTACAAACCCTAGCCCTAATCCTAACCTATGTTACTATACATATGAAATATGGTAGTCCACATTCAAACGAAACGAGCGTTCATTTGCGATATTGTTGTTTTTGTAAGAATGATCAACTATCTTCAGCTTTGTGTTCTTAACAGGACGTTTCGGCCCGATCCGCGCAGGCCTTCGTCAGCTTATGAAATGCTGCTAGCTCTTACGAAGACTTTTGTCAAGAACGCTAATGCTTGTTGGCGCTAAGACTAAGGCGAAAAATTACTAAGGTCTCTCAAATTATATGGTGACAAATATACACAAAGCTGGGGATAGTTGATCATTTTTACTAAAATCCTTCTCCCCAGCGTGAAGATGTCTTTGAAAAGATATTGTTGTTGTTGGGAGGGGGAACTTTTTCTCAGGGTTTTCTCACGTCCAGTTTTTTTTGTACTTTTCTCAATAGCCCGTGCAGCATCTGTCGTACCGACCACACGTATTCGAAAACTAAAGACGCTAAGAATTACAGGAATGGCGGAGGTGATGAAGCAATTTTTTCGTTTTTTCGTTTCGGACAATTCTAAACGCTGGAGCCGACGAGCCAGCTTGAGAGAGCCATCGCTCAGTGGCTGCATGCCTGAATGAGTAAATCAGATACGAGTTCAGACAGGACTTGAGACATCCTAACTGGGTAGCTTTTAACATGAAGAGGATTTCCCGGCACACTAATCACAAGAAACGTTTTCTGTGTGGAGTCTCTTGTGACTGGTGTTCTTGGAATCCCCTTCATGTTTCCCAGATAAGTTTGCCTTGTATGCACCGTATGCCCCACTTCAGCGCGGCTCAACAGAGCGCAATCTACTTCAGCGCGGCCCAAGGGAGCGCATCTTAATAGCCGCCTGCCAAAGCGCTCCCCATTTCAGCGACAGGATGCCCCAATTCAGCGCGGCTCCAGAGAGCGCGACCCCAAATTAGCGCAACCCAATAGAGCGCTCCCCAATTCAGCAACGAGAAGCCTCTATTCAGAGCGGCTCCAGAGAGCGCGACCAACATCAGCGCATCCCAACAGAGCGCTACCCAAATCAGCATCGCTCAAGATATCTGGTGTTCAAAGATATTCTTCCTGAAGAACCCTACGGATAAGCCTTCTTACTTTGGAAAATAATTGGCATTGCTATAGTGGCCGGAATTATCAGGCATTTCAAGAAGGATTTTACGGATTCGAGCATATGCGCCTAGTAATCATGTCGTAGCTCTACGTAATCTGCAGGAAAGCCTAACTTTATCGAGAAGGTGGCTACGAGTTCGACACGACAAAGACTATAGGCTATCTGGCAGTAACCATGATGGTGAAAGAACTAAGGTCATAGAGACAACTCGGCGAATCTTCCCTGCTCCAGTAGTATATTTCTCTCTGATCAGTCACTGTCGCTTCCTTCCAAAGGAAAACATCTTGGTCAGATATCGTACGGCCTCACACTGTCGCACAGCCAGCGCAAGTATGTTGAAGCCCTAAACTTTACCAAAGTCTACATCTTGCTAGTGTGTCATGCGTGTGTCTCGCTTACCGACGTAGTTTAGTCCTTCTACCTTGATTGTTAACAATTATTTCGCTTAATAATTAGAAAGAGAGACATCACTGGACACTGGCGAGGCTGGTGAGAAAGAACGAAGAAAAATCATCCCGAGCTTGGATCGCTGCAGCCGGAGAGCAGTGCTGGTGAGAAAAGCGGAGTTGAATGACGTGGTTGACGGGGGTGCTCAGTAGCTCAGCGGTTAGAGCATTGGAGAGCAAATCCAAGGCCGTGGGTTTGAGTCCCACCTGAGACCATTGATTTCCCTCGTTCTTTCTCACCAGCCTCGCCAGTGTCCAGTGATCTCTCTTTCTAATTCTTCTTCTTCCTGGCGTTATCTCTTTCTAAATTATTTCGCTAGCTGCTCGTCTATGATTCTTCACTACAGGAACATGTCTGACACGCTGAATCGGGAGCGCTCTGTTGGGATGCGCTCTATTGAGTTGCGCTCCATTGGGTCTAAAGCTGCGCTGAATTGGGGAGCGCTCTTTCAGGGTGCACTTTCCATTGAGATGCATTCCATTGGGTCTAAAGCTGTGCCAAATTGGGTTACGCTCAATTGGGGAGCGCTCTGTAGGGGTGTGCTCCATTGAGATACGCTCCATTGGGCTTAGTGCTGCGCCAAATTAAGTCACGCTAAATTGGGGTGTGCTCTGTTGGGGCAGGTGGCCATTGAGATGCGCTCCATTGAGCCGCGCTGAAGTAGGTTGCGCTCTACTGAGCTGCGCTGAACTAGGGTAGCCGTATGTACGGCTACGGCGTCATGCTTCGCCTGATGCTTAGAGATGCATTTCAAGCCTTTAAAAAAGTTATCTCTTGATTGGAAATTTAATTTTCTTGACATGAAGAGAGCTTCGCTGATTCTCTTTGTGTGCTTTCCTGAAAAGTGGAGAACTCCAAAAGTGTAGGTCTGGATCACCTACAGCTACGGCTGAAACCATTATCATCGGCTTTATAGCCAGGGATCAGCGCAGCGGTGGGTGACTAAAGTACTTAACAACTTAATATCAAGAAATTAATTATTGATAACCAAAACTCAATGGTCCGAATCAACTCCATGCACATCTGGCAAATGTGGGTCTGAGGCAACTTTCTGTGTCATGCGGCCTAGAAGGCGACCACAGCCGGCGATTGCTAAAATTTGAGATAGACCCAATTCTGAGATAGAGATACATGTACAGTCCGTTTTAAAACCATGGCCTGTTATGCGAGTTCTTTGTGTGTTGCCATAGGTGATAGACGTCTACGGACCATAAATTTACTCTGCTTTAACCTAAACGGCGTTTTAGTGCATGTTTTTGGAAGATGACCAAGCGCTAACATCATCTACATTGTATATCACTCGCATCACCTGTAACATCATCTACACTGTATATCACTCGCATCACCTGTAACAGCTGAACCCAGTTGTGGTGATGTAACACTAGGCTATCTACACAAGCCTTTTCTATGAATCTGCAATGTCAAGACATGATTGGCGTATAGGCAGCCCAATCCAATTATGAATTCGGCCTTTCACCGGAGTATCCTCTACAATTTATTGTGCCATGGGAGTTGACATCAGTGTGTCTAATAATGGCAGCAGTACCCTTTACTTTTAAAATAAAACAAAAAATATAAATAGCCAGTTCAATAATGTAATTCTCAAGACAGCCTTGGTAATTAATTCAAGAATATTTTTTGTCACACAGATAGAAGCAAGCTGAATAAACTTGATTTCTCCCTCACAACCCCCAGCCTCATGCCGTCTCTTTCCCCAAGTCTTCCCTAGCGTCACTTCCTGTTTCTTCGTGTTTCTTTAAAGCACAACTTGCCCGCATGGGATATTATGCACATAGATATGAAAAAGACAAACATCCGCAGTCAGTCTCCGGGGAATGGATCATATGGAGGTAACTTCTTCATCATCACAACCATCCACTTAAAGACAGTGATTACCAAGAGCAAGAGAGTGCCCGAGCAGAGAGAGAGAGAAATATAGAGAAAGATGGGGGAGAGAACCTAGACAAGAAGCAAGAAGTAGTTGTGCTGTGTTAATAAGACCTCTAGGTCTGGCGTTTGGAAAGTAGCTGGTGATAAAAATTATAAAAACGATAAAATAGCAGCTTGGCCAATGAAATCATGATGGTTGGCACAGGGAGAGAATGCGGCGTGGTTAACAGAGATGTCTCTGGTTTTGCGGGAACTTCTCCTTTCATGTGCTATTTGTGTCGACTGGCTGCCCGACACCGTGCCACAAGACAACTATGGCAGAAGAGACGATGACTGAACATCTGACTGCCGGGTTGTTGCTGCAGGCAAGAAACACACAAACACTGAGTGTATACGGTTGGGGAAAAAACAATGTAAAGCATATGCTAGCACTTCAGCCACTGGCTGGGCAAATGGTAACCATGGTTACACGTATAGTCACTGTATGTGAAATGGATAAGATTGCAGCCTTCAGGGGCCAATAAGGTGACATCATTTTAAGTTGACCAACATGCAGACACACAGACACAGAGATACATGCATATAGACGCACACGCAATAATCACAGTAGGCGACCATTCCAGTCCCTATGGGCCAGAGAAACTAGGGCAACACCAATGTGCTGATAACTTACCGCCACAAAGCACTGAAGTGGTTGTAAGAGGAACAACACCATGGCAACCAGCCCAAGGGAAAGATCCTTCAGGCTTGGACCAGCTGTGTTCTGCACAAATGTGCTGATGGAGTTAAACAGCCAATCCTTGATTTCTGTGAGCTGTTGAAGTAAAGCCTTGAAGATTTCCGGAGAGTAGATGTACCTGAAAGACTGCAGCCAGTTGAAGCCTGCAAAAACAATTCAGCACACACACACACACACACACACACACACACACACACACACACACA
>JAOWAW010001140.1:0-16397 GCA_028565695.1 Nicola tetela | reverse complement strand
GGGTTGAAATCTAATTACTGAACAAAAAACAGTTTCCAGCTCACCAGTCAAATACTTTTATCACCACAAGACGTTTTGCTAGGGATTGTTCCTGGCTTTATCAGCTGACTGATATTTTGGGGTACAGATGGTTAACAACTTTAGTAGGCATTAGGATACGTATTTGGAAGTTGTAACATATCCTAACGCTTACAAAAGCTGTTATCCATCTGTGCCCCAAATCAGTCAACTGATGAAGCTAGCAGTAATACTTAGTGAAACGTCTTGTGATAATAAAAGAATTTGATTAGTGTGCTCAAAATTGTTTTTTGTTCAGTAATCAAAGATAAGAGTGATAAACAGTTATATGCTTCTGGTCGAAGAGTGGTCATCTGGATGCACTGGAGATCTACACTCAGACGTCTCTTATCCAAGCACCTGAGATATGGGCACGCATGTGAACCGGGTACCCTTGTGGGCAGATTGTCATGACAAAAATGGCAGAGTACGTACTGTAAAATTTAATTTAGCGCTGCAGCGCTTACTAATTTCAAGCCCCAAACCCAGAGGCGCCAACTACGCGCAGTTTCATCTTCCATTGGTCTTGGTATCAGCATGTAGACTACCATGTGTATATGGGTTTCAAACTTGTGAAGACAGACTGTACTGACATCTAATCTCTTAAATGGGTATCCTCAGGTACGGGCAATCCTGAGAAACAGGCAGTACCCGGTCCCAAGGTTCCTGGGTAAGAGACGTTTGAGTATATTTGAAAGTAATAGAAATTTGTATGATACCCTTGAATTGTGTGCGGTACCCTAGGGCTTATATTCCTTAGCTTACTACTTTTGGGGTGAGCTTATACAAAGGAGGGCTTATTCATGAAGGGGCTTGGGTTGGGATAAAATTGCAAAAAAAAGAGGAGAGGACTGAAAAATAACCACTCATGCAGCAGTCTGCAAGTTTTTTGAAAGTATTGCACTTGTTGCTGTTCATTATCTATTTTGAGTCTAAGGCTTTAGGCATATTTATGAACGGACAGATTATTTTTCAATGTTAAGGTGCTTATACACAAAGGTGCTTAAATTGGGAGGGAGTATACACTGGATTATATGGCACTGCTTCAGACAGGTGTAGTGCTGGCCATGGTAAGAGCCCTTAATACTAAATTTTAACAGCAACCTTGGTTTACCATTGGCTCACTTGGTGGGGTTTACTTTAGAAGTTGTTTCAATCCTGAAAGTACAGACTTCTTCAGGCAAATTAACAATTAATATAAGTACAGTGTGGCATAGCTCTAACCATTACACTTTGCACATGTACAAAGATATCTGGAAACTTGTAGCGAACAATTTTGTGTTTAACGAGCATGGTGATGTCTGACAGATGTGAAATAGTTGAGGTGTTAACTTCTTCCAGTCATATGGAGTGGTCGTGCTTCCAACCCTAAATTGCTTTAGCAGTGCTCAACTGATCATTCCTCCTTAAAAATTGTTCTCCCCAAAGAGGACCATTCAGCTGGTAAGCTTGTTAGGAGCCATTTTTGGCACGAATGATACCTTGCCCTGAACTAAAAACACACCGCAATACCGCAGTTGGTTGCTTGGCAGCAAGATGTTAAAAAATTATTATAATAGGTAATTTGCAAGTTGGATGAAATAAACGCTTTGAATTAACTTGAAAATCACCGCAAATCATTTATTACAGCTGTCACAATTATGCTAAACATACGTGTCCGGATTGCGGTTGATCATTGCTATTCTCATACATGTCATTGCATAAAACCAACCTCAGTGGCGCAAGCAAATGGTTAGCGCGCGCAAGTTCCATTCCCAGAGGAGGCGATTCGAAGCGGGTTCAAATCCGCCAGACGCTCACTTCTAAACTGAGGCTGGGAGGAGGCTTTGCCGGACCCTCACCCAGGGTCTTAAAATAATTGGGAAGGCTTCATCTACTTCGATAGGACCATGTCTGTGGTGCCGGGTAAGGCCGTGCAAACGCCCTCGATTAGCAAAAAATGTGCTACTGGCCAATGCACGTAAAAAAATATAGTTGCTTTACCTTTACCATTAAAACAGCCACATCCACGTATGTGAACATTAGGCACTTTTTTTATGATAGTTAAAACTCTTAAGTATCGTAATAAATATATGCGAGGCAAGCTCCCGTGCAGGTGGCTTCCAGCTCATGCTAATAAGAGGCAATTTACACTAACGGTAATTGATGACCCGGACTGTAATTTCCCCACATTTCACAAAGGCCGATCACATTGCGCATGTCACGTTGTACTCTCCCGTATCACCAAAGAACCGCAATGTTCAATTTATTTCCATGACCGGCTCCCTGGCCATTGTTTTTCTTGTTTGCCCAACTCAAACTAGTAAACCATTTCCAACCCACACCAACCACGGCGCTGTGTACTGTTTATACACATGACCGCGAATGTCTACCGTCTAGTAATAGTTCTTAAATTGCCTCTCATCAGCATGAACTGAAAGTGAGAAAATCGTTGGTAGCAATGTTATTATTATAAGCTCACAAATCACATGTTTATGTAGAAGTAGAGGCATGACTTGATCTCTTAGTTATTAATGATATATTATTACTGTACTCACCCACCGACCCGTCCAATCAGTGAGTTTAAAACAGAGTAATCAATACTAGTGTAATAGACGAGTACTAGTCTTACCGTCACGGAGGTAGCGACGGAGAAGCGTTTGCACGTTCAGGAGTCTTTGTCTCTCTGGAGACAGACGGTTTCTGTCGATCTGCTCTGCTGCAATCTTTGCCAAACTGTGTCACGGGACAAACCGCAGACACGCACGCACGCAATACATGCACAAATGCATAAAGGGTTTTTCACCAATCCTAGGCCTAGACTGCTTATTTTAAAGTCCTTGAGATACTGAATGTTAGAGCAAAGGCAGGTTTCCTATATACCATGCGTGAGTGTGTGTTATGTAAAGAGATGCACGCGATCAGAGAGACGAACGTCATTAAACAAGGAAGAAGAAATTTTGCTCTTTGTTCGCCATGACCTGACTTGAACCTGCGAACTTGAGGACGGCGTGATGGCGCAGTGAATAGCAAAGGCGATTCTTGTTTGCTAGGCGATTCGGTACAGCAGGTTAAAGTCCGGTCACGGCGAACGAAGGGCAAAGATTTCTTCTTCTTTAGTGTGGGTTATACCAGGCAACGTTGCGGCAACGGAAGACACTGTGTCGTGTGGGAAGCTGAACTGTCGGTAGCCTTGTGACTGATCGTGGAGATAAAAGTGAACGTTATCCCACCAGTGCTGTTATCGCAGCTGCACACGGCGCCCGCGGAGATACTTTGTATCAGCGTAGAATCTGGTTTTCAAGTATCTGATTCGCGATCATCATGGTCATGCTTGCCGCTCCAGGCGCGGTCTAGGGGAAACCTCACCCGAAACGATAGCCATAACAGCTGAGTCTTGCCAAGCCGACTTCCATGCGATAGTGCCGTTTGGTGGAGCAATGGGGCGCTATCACCAGACCCGCCTAATGGCGTCTCTGATCACGTGAGGTTATGAAAGCCTTATCGAAATTTTAAGTCTGCGGAGTCTGCGGCCGTCACGTAGAGCGACGAGGTACATGTACGATGGCGAGGCGCACGCCGTGCTGTGTATAGGCCAGCTACACGTACCTTTTCGCCTGCCAGTTCTCATAGCCATGGAAACAACAGAGTGTTAATTCTAGAGTCGAAAGTAGCAAGGCTCGTACTTACTTGGCCACAGCGTCTCCATGCAGATGAGGATGTTGACCGTTCCGAAAACCCTCAATTATCAACCGGACAAAAATCGACCCTTGCCTGCAGGCATAAGCGCGCAAAGCATAAGAGTGCAAGTTGTATGCTATGATCCCACTGTCTGACGCAATAGAAATGCATACATTTTTTTGTATAACACGAAACACTATGACCAGTCATTGGTCAATGAACGGATTTCACAAACCTGAATAGGTAGATGGAGTGAGTCGGAACACGGGCGGCTTGCAACGGTACAGGCAGGCCACGCGGCACTTTCCGCGGGTGCCACAGAAAGGCCCTGTGCTCCTTTCCCGCCGGCTCAACTTTGTCCGAAAGATCGGCGTAAAGATACGGGGGTAGCACCTCGTACATGTGGCGACCCCAGAAACGCCAGTAATACTCGCTGGCCGACGTCTCATCGCTGAAGACCTTATAGACAGCATTGGCGCGCGCGACGAAACGGTCCCCTTCTTCGAACTCATAAGGACTCTCCCACTTTAGCTGACCGCACGCGACACCGCCGTACTTGGCAAAATAGACGTCGTTTGGCACACCGAAGTTGTCGCAGTTCTTCGACCAACGGCGCGTTTTCGTCTTTAGTCCCTGGCCTGACGGAAAGTGCTTAGTGTGAATAAAATATCCTGAGAGCTGTGGCGTGGGCACATCGATTAGCAAAAAGGTCACTGCACAGAGGCTTGTAATAGCTAGTGATACGCAGAGAAGCAGCAATCGCCATCCTGGTGTTGGCCAGCGTTTGGTGCGCTGTTTCCGACACACCACAGGAGCCATCTTGTCGGGCGCACTTCTCGTCTTGTGTTACGCTAACTTACCAAAAAGAAAAGGAGCTGGATCGTCGATGCGTATAGCAACCGGGCGGCTGTTTTGTGATTTTTTTCGTTTGTCTATTCGCTATCAATACATACCAGTCCCGTGCTAACCCAGTGCTCCGTTCAGTCACGGCGCTGAATGGCGAGGCGCGAAGCCGCCTGGCGGACAGGAGTGCCAGCCGCAGAGTCCGGGGCGACAAAACCGGATACCAGTATAGTAGCTGGGATGACACTGCAGGTTTCCTCGTGCAGCTATATATCCGAGTCTTCCGAGACATAGCTGACAACGAGGAACTCCTGCAGCCACGGTCTGTGATGAACCCTGGCCCAGTCTCTGTCAGTGCGCGACATTCCCGCCCTGAAGAAGCGGAGAGACTGAGGCTAGGCGGAAGAGATTGGTACGTGAGGCGCGGCTGTGGCAAATACCACAATGACGCTTCAAGGCATGGTAGGGCACATGTCAGCAAGGCAGTGGTGCACGCACAGGTTCCATCACCCAGCACGTGCCAGTGTGAACCGGTTTTGCAGCTTATCACAAGACGCCATACTTGTTGTACAACCTAGTGCGTTCGGGACGCTTGTAAGCATGTGCCGCTGAGGGACTCACCAGGAATTGGCGAGCCGCGTGGAGCCGCTTTTCTTGCGAAGTGTTGCACGGCTCCGCCAAGAAACCCACGTGGTAGCACGCGCGAGAAAGACGAGCTCGTGAAAGGGCAGACACGCCTTCTGAAGGGCTTATCGGATCAGCCACCTAGAGGTTAGTCTGTCGAGACATGCACACGCATCGTGAATTTGTGAACAAAGCGGCGAACAGAGATCATCAACTGGAAACGTCACGACCACGGAAGATCCACGTGCACATGTACAGAAGAAAGAGAGTAAGCGGTAAATTTTGAGGCCAAGTTCCATCCTATCCAAGACCTTCTATTCTAACAGAACGCAACGTACAAGTTTAGTAGGTACATACGTCATGATGTGCATTTGCAGCACCAAGTTGGCTACAAGTCAGGTATGCATAAGTTTTTTTTCTCTCATTACACTTCCAATACCCGGCCTCGATATAACTAGGGAAAGACTATCTGAACTTGTCGATCAAAATGAGTTTTTCTTGTAATCGAGTTTCATTTCCCATTCAATCGGGGCATACTGCTTTTTCACCTTCAAACTAAGCCTCAAGGGTAATGTCAATGTTCCTGTACTGAAAAGTTAATTGCCAAATGAAACGCCGACATTCAGTAGTAGCGACTGGGGCCTTTTATGGAAGTGCCAAGCCGTAGAATATACAGTATACCTTGTACAATATCTTGCCATTCTGCTTTTTCTGCCTTTGTCTCTCAGCAGATGCTAGTAGAGAAAACTTTGGCCTGTTCTTACTGGCACATGCTGAGGATCAGAAATTTGGAATGGCACTGCTTTTACTGCTGAGCCGTTCTTTGCTGCCTTTGGAGGTTAAGGTTATTTTTATCCCTGGCCTGGCTTATTGTAGTGCATTGCTTCATGGTTTTATGATATCGTCGCACTGTGGCTATCAAGCTTCATATTATTCCCGTACTAGTTCAAAATTGCCTCGGCGGCTGCTTTCATTTTCAATCCCTTCCTTCCTTCTTTCAGCTTGCCATAAACTTATTTCTCTAGTTTTTGCATTTCTATTTTAGTCATGACACTCGCAAGTTTTCAGCAAAACTGAGAGAGAGAGAGAGGGAGCGAAAACTAGGTTGCCTCTCAGTAAATCAGGCAGTAGCACTGCGCGTAATATACGTACACTGGCATCAGAGGCTGCGAAGTGTACCTCGTAATCCATGTATATTGTGTAAGTAGTCCTGAGCATGCGCAGAGCCTATAGCGACATGCTTCAAGTAGTATAATTGTCACTGTACTAAAATTCAACGTACGTTTGCTGTAACCGCATGTCAAGCACTGAAATTTATCATCTGAAAATTAATTCATTCCGAAGTCGATTTGAATGCCAATTTGCTTGGGCACCCGCACTGCTCTGAGTGCTTTCCGACTGAATTATGATGCGTAGTCAAGATGTCAGTAGTCCGCTTAGCCTAGGGCCGACAGACTTCAGCAGTGAGCAGCTACTTGAGTAGCTCGGCGGTACTACCGCTACCCAGCTACTAAGGCCACCCATTGTTTTTTCTTTGTTTTACGTAAGTTTGTTTTGCAAAAAGGTATGAGCGAGTGCTCTAAAAAAAACAAAACTGAAATAAACAACTGGATCATAACAACATGTACAACAGCACCTGCCCATGCCACCTGAACCTCAAATTATCAGTCAACAAACCATGTGTCACTCATTGAACATGTACACAAATCCTTTGCTGAAACTTTTGCTGTTGTAACATCAGAACTGAGTCGAGTTTCAACTTTCAAGTCATCCAGAATGTTTCAACTTTCAAGTCATCTAGAATAAATGTTTCCTCGTAGGAACCTTTCGTTCACCCGGACTTTCTCGTTTCTCTCTTTTGTGCGACAAGCTGTGCAAACAGGATGCGCCGTCTGGTAACTCTCCTTCAGCTCAGCTGGAATCTGCGAACCCCGCGCGTGATCAGTCGCTCCTGTCGGAAAGATGGTAGAATTTCAAAGAGAGCATCAGCCAGCGCCCCAACGAAGGCTTTTCCAGTCGTATTCTCGCAGCCGTTTGTGAATCCCCAGTGCTTTTGCTCTAGAAAATGCACTTCATCATTGAAGAGCCGCCAATCGCTCCGATGTTGGCCGCTTCCACGTGTACGTAGATGCTCGCTCCTTCGCAGCTCTGGAAGCTTCAGCTGAGTGGCCATTGACATGGACGCGTTCATCATCGTGGTGAATGCGTCATGCATTCGAACAACCTTGGTAGCTTCCTCATCGCGAAGAAGTTCGACCGTGATGTATTGGCCAAAAGACAAGCAGCTCGACTCGATGTCAAGACCGCATGTCACTTTGAAGCGACTCACATCAGGGGACGGCGAAGTAGCCAAGAAAATGCGAGCGCTCTGAAAGTCCTCCGGTGTCAGCGTCCGCACGAAAGGAGCTGGCACATTCTGCGGGTCAGCCGAAGCACTGCAGGGGCCTTCCAAAAGACCCTGGAAAGTAACGTCATCTTTGATCTGCACGACGAACCAGTTCAGTAGGAAACTCTTCCAATCATGGTCCAGAATCCTAACAGAAGCTAGCAAGAGTTTTCTGCTGTGCCCGTCCACGATCAATCTTTGAAATGAGCTCCAAATCCAAACGTGCAAGACTTTTTAATGATACCTTTCATAGACTCGGATTCGTGAGCAAAGCGGTGGCTTGTCGCTTGGGTAGCGGTATGCCGGGTACGGGTGACGCGAAGGATTCTATTGCGACGGATGAGAACCTGTTATCTGGCCACCCAGGTACGAGGTCAGTGCGTGTTCGAGCATGTTTGAGGGTTGGTCGAGGAAGTAGCCGAGCCGCCATTTTCATGACGTATCTGCGCACCTGACGCTCGGACTTACATGTACATGCAACATTTTGAGTGTGAAACAGCCGTGATTCGCCGTGGAAAGTTAGGGAGCCTCCACAGGATGAACTGAACTATTTTTCTTGTTTTTTTTTTCGTTATTCGCCAAAATTTACGCGCGCGCTGACGTAAAACAAAGAGAAAACAAAGGGTGACCTAAAACTGTAAAACAAAAAAACGTCCTTCATAAGTTGCTTTTACAGTAGATAATGCATAGGGAAGAAAAATCTAGTATTGATCTAGATGTAGTCCACGTGCATAGCTATATATAGACCTACGAATGTTGCCATGCAATCACACGCGCTGGATCAATCGATATCGTTCGCGAGCATTTTTCTCAATCAACCTTCGATTTTGTATTGGTGTACGTTCAACTACCGTTAGATCTACATGCAGTACGGTACATGCATCTCTAATGCATATGCGGCTTGACTGCGGCTTGGGGAAGTAGTTGTATAAGACCATCAGTTTTTTTAATCAGTATTTTGCGTCACCTTTTTCTAGCCAAGGATACGAGGGAGCGCTTACAAAAAAAGGTACCCACAGTATTACAGTCAAGCATGCTACATGCTGTTGCGCCTTCATCGATCGATATGCGCGATCTCCTCATGCATGCATGTAGGCCTACACGTGTTAGATCTACACGTGTGGGAGTATGCGTGGTACATACGTACGTTGGTGTCGGTGGCCCCTAGGCTCTGCAGCCAGTTTGACCAGCCGCTGTTGTAGCCCCGAAGTGAGCTCAAAGAACACGTGCACGAGTCCCGACGCGCTGTACAGTAGTTTTTTTTTTGTCTTAAGCGGTGGCCCTGAGATACGCGCGCGGGTAACGCAAAACACTGACTTAAAAACTGTTGGCCTGATAGCTGTTTATAATAGGAGCTGCACATAAGCCGGCGTAGTGCCATAGCGGCACACGAGGCGCGCATAGCTAGTAGTATATGAACATGTCGAGAAAGTCGAGTCATTGAGACCAGGTGTGTTTGACTTCTGATTGAGTAGCGGAACATGCTCCTCTTCTATCACAGCTGAGCTGAGCAGGACTTGCAGTACCACTACGGACGTTTGAATCCCAGACTGTTTTCACCTTCTTAGTTAATCATGCAGTAGGGACAAAGGACTGTTCAGTCACACTTTACCATGATGGATGTCGACTGGCTAACCATGCAAACAACTCTTTCAGGCGTATCAATTGTAATTGCTCTCTCCGTCGTATATTTTTTGGTGACTCCGATGTGCCGTCACTTGCAGCGCATCTGGCAGCTGCGAGCGATTCCTTACGGCGAGCCGCCGCACTGGTTCTGGGGACACACACAGAAGACGCTAAAGAGAGACTCGGCCAGCGAGCGGTGGCAGCGATGGCTAAAGGTCAACTCACGTATGGTGAAGGCTGTCTTCTTATCTATCCCTCGCATTAGCCTATGCCACCCAGAAACTGCCTGCGCAGTGCTTCGGACGGGCGCTTGCAAACGCAGATCAGCACTTGTATACAACGTCTTAACGCCTTGGATTGGCGATGTAAATGGCCTTCTCTCTGGTGCCCGCCATAGACGACTGCTAGGACGACTGTTCGCTCAGGATGACTATGTGAACATATATCACGGGACGACCCAGGTAATGCTTGACCGGTGGTCAGAGACCATTGTGTCTGGGAGAACAGCAGTGAATGCTACCACCTCCTGTGCAAACGTTGTAATGGACATTTTGCTTCAGTGCGCATTGAGCTATGCTTCCGATTGTCAGTCGGAGCGTCCTGGAAAGAAAGGCGTTCTGGCCCACAAGCTGCTGACGATATTTCAGTGCCTGGAGGAGCGACTCTTAAGTCCTTATCAGAGAAATGCGATTATATTTAGATGGAGCAGCAATGGTCGCAAATTCTTTCGCTGTAAGCACTACTGTCGAGATTTGATGCATAAAATAATTCAAGAAAGGCGCAACAGTGCAAATTACAAAAAGACTCGGCAGGATTGCTCTCACCATTCTCAAAATGACTTCCTTGACAGTCTTCTACTTGTAAACCATGAGCATAGTCAAGAACGGGACAGTGCTCTTGACAATGAGGGCATTTGCAATGTGCTTAGCGCCGTGCTCTTTCAGGCACATGATGCTACAGCCAGCGCCTTGCGCTGGACACTGTACTATCTTGCAAAGTACCCCGACCTTCAGGAGCGTTGCCGGGAAGAAGTACAAATGGCTGTTAGTGGTAGGGAAACGGCGGTGTGTCGTGCTGAGCTGGATAAGTTCCTCTATCTCAGCCGGTTTGTGAATGAAACAATTCGCCTGACTGCTACAGTTCCATTTGTTGCTCTCACTTTGTCTGAGAGAGTTGTCATTGATGGGCATATTCTTCCGATTGGCACTTGGATTAGTATTCCTGTTCTAGCGATTCACCAAAACCCAGCTGTATGGGAAAAACCACTGGACTTCAATCCCGACCGATTTCTGCCAGAGAATGCTGCCAAGCGTCATCCGTTTGCGTTCATGCCATTCTTGACTGGCCCGTGTAATTGTATCGGCCAACGGATGGCCATGGACATAATCAAGACAGTCCTCGCTCTTGTGCTGCTGAATTATCAGTTAGCTGTCGACACGTCTGTACCCCCTCCAAGGTACCTCGGATCTTTCACATCAAAAACCACAGAAGATATTCAACTTGTGGTGCATAAGATATCTTGATACACAACAGTGAAGACTAGCTTGCCTTGTCTGTTTTTTTATTTTGCTGCTACACTGGGGCTACTCTTTGTCATTTGGCTGCCATGAAATTAATATTTGTGTTGGGAATAAGAAATCACAAAATATCACAGCAGAATATGTAATAAAATTGTATCTTGTAAATAAGGAGAATTATTCTCTTTCCAAAAAATTAATTACTGGTGGTGATAAAGCTGGTCATTGATTAATTGGGGCATTATTTCAAGCTATGCTTGAAAACATCTCTTGAGTTGTCAAAATAAAAATTCAAGTAGAAGAAGAAGAAGAAGAAGAAGAAGAAGAAGAAGAAGAAGAAGAAGAAGAAGAAGAAGATCTGTGTAATTAGCCAAGAATAATCCTGATAGGCACAGAATAACAACACGTGTGAAAACAGGTCTGTTTCTCTGACTTGGTTGAACTGTCATCCTGAGACAAGAAACAAGGAAAACCAGAGAACAGCAGTAGAGGCCAAAAAAATAAACGAGACATGTCTTGGTTGACATTTTAGCCGAGGATAGTAGTCTAGTTGGTGAATGGATGGTGAGTTGTGTATACTGGCCTGAAATTTCCCACTAAAAGAGAGTCATGGGTACTTAAACACCATTTTCAGAAGGCCAGCTACTCCCAAAAGGAGTGTTAGACATTATCTAACCTGTAAACTGGATTTCCTCATGTTTAATCCCCACATAAGGTGATAAAAAAAAAATTACTACAGATAGCTTGATTTCCACCTGAAACCCTATTCTATTTGCCCTTAATTATTTGCTAGCTTGAATAATATTTATTTATTTTTACTGACAAGAAATTTAATTTTTTGTTCTCTTATAACATCAATCAGTCTGGGATACAGTTCCAAGAGTACAATCACAGACTCCAGGCAAAAGACACAAAATACTGCTATGACGTTTTGACCTCTTTGCCAAGGTCTTCTTCAGGTAAATCAGTATAACATCAAGGAACTCTCGTATTTATACAGGTACGTTACAATTCTACGTTTTAGGATCTGTCGTCTGGGATCTTGTGCTGGTTTGACAAGATAGAAAATTAATCAATCACAGACTTCAGACAGAAGCAACAAAATCTTGATACAGCTTTTCGACCTCTTTGCTGAGGTCTTCTTCGGGTAAATTGGTATAACATCAAGGGACTCTCGTATTTATGCAGTTACGTTACAATTCTACGTTGAGGTGTCAAGTGTGTAGGCTTTAGGTGGTGAAATATACGCGTCTGTTCACAGACTTAATATAAAGTGGAAACCTATCTCCAACACATCAAAAAAAATATATGACTGAACTTGATGTTACGTCGGCTGCATGACAAGCTCCCTCCTTTCCTGATAAAAACGAATTACACAATCAGATCATCGGAATAGAACTTTGCTCGTCATATGCATTTTGGTGCAACCCCGCAACGGACAACAAAAGCCTTGAAAATTCGCAACCACACGCCAATAGTTTTACCTACTTGACGCTGATTATTGCCCGTGACTCACACGTGCTTCGACGTCGACGACACGAAATTCCGGAAAATATGCACTTGGAACTTTAACATCTGGCTGGGCCGTATTGAGCTCTTGTCACGCGTCAGTACAAACGCATTTTCTTTTCACTACGGAGTGTACTAGTAGAAGCTAGTAGCAAGATTGGGACTGAGGCACGGACGAACTCACCTCAGTCGACGTCAGAGACCGCGCCTTGTCGCCAGACCCGCCACCGCGTAGCTCGGGGCACCGAGTGTAGCGGCGCAAAGCTGGGGCGCAATGATCGCACAGCCGCAAAGACAGGCAGAGGGCACGAGCCGGCCTTGCACTAGAAAGTTCACAGTTCTTCATCAGATCTTCTCAAGGGGAACTTTTCTCTCGAAAGGCCGTAATTGAAAGCGTTTCAAGTGCAATTTTTTGACGAACACCTACATTTGTGTGTGTTTCTCGGCTTAACCAAATCCGTATTTTACCCGACGTTGACGGCGCCCAGCGTGTCTGTTCACGGTGCGGTCGCGATGCCCGTCCACGAAAGCGAAGTGTAGGCAAAAGAATGGCTGAAGCTGACGACGCAGATGCGTCTGACAGGTGGTGGACGGCGGAGACGGTCGTGCAAGGTGATTGTCTCGTCGTCACGGGTACGGCTGCTAGTCAGGCCCCGTTGGGGGAATCCAACCAAGCTCTCCCTGTCCGGCACGGTGACAAGGTAGCCGTGATTGAAAGGATTTCATCTCATGAGGTGAAAGTGCGATCCTCCAACGGCTGGGCTGGAGTACTGCCGCTGAGAGTGCTCAAGCGGGGGTTATTTCATCGTGATGAAGCCGAGCCTATCGCCGCTGGAGAAGGACAGGAAGATGGTCAAGGAGTGCCCTGTGTTGATTCTGTGGCGAGCCAAGACGCAAATAGGATAGAGGGTGCTAGACAGGCTGATATCGGAAACGAAAAGGGAAGACGAGGAAGAGGAAGAGGAGAAGGAGGAGGTGAAGGAGGGAGAAAAGAGCGCAGAGCCGAAGGTGCATGGGAAGGCAGTCAAGAAGCGAACGATGGCAGAGTAGGGAAAGGAATCGGAGCGGTTGCACATACCGCAGGACAGGCAAACAAAGATACGCGGCATGACGCAGAAGGTAGAGCAGCAACTTTGTCTCACTGGGATCCTGATCACTTCTCTACCCCAGGCAGGGAGACTCCTCAAACTGATCATGACAGCACGCAAAAAGGTATTTTGGCAGATGTTTTATCATGACAAACTGAGGCAACGTTCAGTACAAAGCTGAAAAGTTCAACCACAAACTTTTCTTACTGAAATAATTTGCCACATCTCTTAAAACGTGGGGTATGAAAAAAAGCTACATTTCACGAAAAAGCACTTACTGCAGTCCATTAATATTGGTTGCAGAATTCAGTTGTCACTAATACGTAACAGTAGTTCTCAAATCGATATCTTGCACTCGAAAACCCAAAAACCACTGTGGCCCATGATAATTTATTTTGCATGGCCACCTGACAATGCAACATAATCAGTACATTGCAGCACTGTATTTATCAATCAAGCATACACCTTGTCACACCAGCATATACAACAACTGAATACTGAAGTCCCCCAGTAGTTCGCAATAGTCAGGAGCCTACAAATCTCTTAGTATAAGTCATCACAAATCCAGTCTGCCTGAATTGCGGCATGTTCTCTAAGATCGTTGTAGTGGCATGCTCCTACTCCCAAAACCAAGTCCCCGCCTAGCCTTCTCAGAGTGGTGGGCATCAGCCGTGCTATTCAAGATGTCTTCATTGGTCTCTGGTGAGCGTTCATACCTTCCTTCCCCACCCCTCGATGACATCAACTGGTGCACCTTCCCTCTCAGGCTCCGTGACCATGGGTGGTAATTACTTGCTGCAGGTTCCTGCCACACTTGGGTCAGCAGCCAACATTTCACACAGATCACCCTGACCCTCTGATGCCTCTGTCTCTCCATATCCATATAGCTAGCTCTACCTTTCTTCTGAGTCTGCATACTAGCACGGGGTCTCATCTGGTCAATGTAACATGTTTCCCTTTTTTTCTTTCTCCCTATGCCAAGCTGGTCACCACGGTAACATAAGGGCCCTTATCATATTATGTAAATAGTATCCCAATCTCTCCTGTGATTGTGCATACCATGAGTACAGCCGAACATGCATGATCCCATGATGCCATTATCTTGTGATGCCAGTGCTTTCAAGTCACAGTGTGTCAACAGAGTACTGCTCAATCTTAAGTTTGGTGTTTGAGGTAAACTTTGACCAGTGGAAAGGCCACAACCACCTCTTGAAGTTTCTGACATGCAGAATTTGATGAAAAAGGTAACAGTAATGGCGAGTATAGCTTTTGCATGCACTGGTTCTTGGCAACGCCATTGGATGATATTTGTCCGCACATCTTGTTTGCGGCTTGTGAGTGCATGCTAGTGTACACTCACATGTGAATGTGTTTCTTTCACTACGCTGTTGCTAGATGTTGGTGGTAGCTCAGCCGCAACGATGCATCAAGCCAGTACTAGTGCTGCAGGCTTGGTGGCAGATAGGCAGGCCTTGCTCAACAACTTGACAGCCACAAGTGAAGCAAAACAGGAGCAGAAAACAGACCAGAGTTCCAAAGGGCAGAGTCCTGCTGCATCCAAACAACGATTCAAGACCAGGGTAAGCCATATGTGACATGAGATGCAACATACAGAGAAATTGTCTGTCAGGCCTCACTGTTGATACCCTCTTTTCCAATTATAGATTGAGCAGGCTATAACCACTAGAAATAAATCCAACATTACATTTGGTCAGCAGTAACTTCAAACATAAATTTAATTTATTGAGATCTAAAAAGCCTATGCATGTGGGTCACATACATTCGAGCATTCATACTCAGTCCCGGATCCAGGAGGGCGCAGGGACTTGTGGCCCCTTGACACAGACCTGAAAAATTTCTGTATGAAACCTGCTGAGTCAAATTTTGCACTGGGTTGCATTGACCACACTGTGCTAGCGCACTATGTGGAACTACTACATTGTGTACAGTAAAACCTGTCATGCGCGCATTTTGTGACCCTAGTTTTAACGGCCACTTGAAATATCCAACTTGATTTTGGTGGACAGATACTAGCTACTGTGTTGCAAATTCCCTCACTTCAAGTCAATGACCACCTGCTGAGTGCCAACAGCAACCGCCATCTGGTACACCATCAATAGCTTCTTACCTAGCTGATTCATATGTTTCAGTGACCACTGCAGCATGTGGGTGATGTAGACAGTCTACAGAAACTTGCTGTCTTGTGGCGCTGAGACATTCACTACCCTTGGTGGGTCACCAGGGCAAACAGGTGATCCTGGGATAATGTCAGCCCAAAGCAGAATACCTGAGCTGGTACTTTCAATACTGTTGTTGAGGCCAAAGGGAATACCTATACAGATACACAGGTGCGCACAGTACTGTCCTCTGGTGTTTCCTTGCAGACTCCAAGTGTGCACATTACCATGTTTGCAGGGTGTTACTGTACACCAGGAAACTTGGATTTCCATATCTTACTGTACAAGTCCAGTACAATCCGCTTTATCTGAGATTTAAAATTTGGGGATTCAGGCACCTTAACTTTACAAAGAGTGCCCAGACCCTTAAAACATCTCAGCCAACAGCAGTCTTGTCCACTGCGCCATCCCCTCAGCCATTTCCTGGATCCACCACTGACACTGGCAGTGTTATTACAATATTATGTGTTACACAACATTATATTATGTGTTGTTTGCATTAATCACCATCAGCTAGTAAGCACATGCTACACACATACACACACAAACACATACACACATATTTGAATTACATGCAACCACAGTATACATGCAACTTCCACTTTTTGCTAAACTTGCGAGGAGGCCCCTTACCATTAAGGTCATCGATGCCTCTCAAGCCACACACAACACCTTTAGTGCAATGCAGCTCATCCCACTGCACTAAGAAGAGACATAGATTAATGAGATGATTTTGGCCTTTCTACTTCACCCAGAGGGATTAATTGATCACAGATATGAATGTGTTTGTGCAGGAATGCTATTTAGTATGAGTCAGAACCTTTCACTCGTTCTATTATTTTGCTTTTCCTTTTTCTTTCTTCTCCTCCTTCTTGTCTTCTTCTTCTTCTTCTTCTTCTTCTTCTTCTTC
>JAOWAW010001029.1:0-18825 GCA_028565695.1 Nicola tetela | reverse complement strand
GAAGGAGAAGAAGAAGAAGAAGAAGAAGAAGAAGAAGAAGAAGAAGAAGAAGAAGAAGAAGAAGAAGAAGAAGAAGACCTTTATATAATTAAACAAAATAGGCTTACTGATGCAGCCAGTTAGTGACACATTGACCGCAGCCTCAGGTGAAATTCTAGCCAGCTCCGGCAAACCACCAACATACGTTGGCTGGAGGACGTTAAGCTGAAAGAGACCAGCACCTTGGAGGGTGGCTCGCTGTGAAAAGCCATCAACTGATATAGTTGCTTTTAAGGAAAGAAAAAGTAAAAAAGAAACTTGAGACTTTGAGTCCAAAATTTTTGTATAATACCAACTGTTGGAAATGATGAAAGAATACAATGAGGTATATTGGTAGACAGAATGACACCACATGAAATTCAAGGAAAAATGAAAAGCAAGTTCGATTTTCAAAAGCTCAGGAAGAAAACAAACAGGCTGGAATGAGGTAGTTAGAAAGGTGAACAAAAATGAATAGGTGGCAGCTGAATATGAAACAGTAGACTCCTAATTTAGTCAATTTCCTGACATTATAGCTGACGTGAAAAAGCAACAGTTAAGAGGTATAAAACAAACACTTTAAATAATTAAATGACTAAGCTAGAAATTTGCACACAGAAAGGCACAACACACATCTTGTTTTACCTGCTGTGCCTTGTCGGTTTACTCGGGCCGTGTACCAGTATGACATGTTGAGAGAGACCGGAAATGAGCCTTGAGCAAGACCAGAGCCGAGCGTGAACTGAACGACCAGCCGTAAATTTTGCACAGCCACAAGAAAAAAATCGCCGGCTCGGTTGTTGGCATATTGTGACAAATACAGCAACAGACCAGTCTGTGACTCCGTACGGAAACGAATAACAACACTGGTTGTCATCAAAACTGACACACGGAAGTTTGGGAAGGCAATGTAGGACGAGAGACTGCTATTGAAGCTTGGAGAGGTTACTGTCCCATCTTAGTAGCACAAAATAGGTAGATTGCTTTCAGCAAGGTGCAAACCGTTCAACAGACCAAGAAGTAAAGTACTTCATTATTGCATGATGACCTGCAGAGTAATTACTGCTGTTCTATAACTACCACTGTTGCTATTAATTGCATTAATTGCAGGAAAAAGATTTTTATGTTAATGAAATGCAATCAGATACTGTTTCTTTTTACTTCTGAAGCTGACCAGGACATCATCTTCATTTCAATTAATAATTATCCATATTAAATTTGAAAATAAACGCTTTAAAAATCACAGTTTTGACAAAAACAAATAGAGCAAATTCAAGGAAGGGATGTGCTTACTTAATTCACAGCGGTCACCTCCGAGTCCAAGTGGACACTGACAGAAGAAACCAGAGTTCACAGCCACACACGTCCCTCCTTGAAGACAAGGCGTGCTGTAGCACGGAGTTCGTATGGTCTCACAATTCCTGCCCTGGAATGCTGCTGCACACAGACACGTATACCCTGTACCACTGATGACACATGACCCGCCATTTTGGCACAGACTGGGCATACTCAGGCACTGGTGGGCTGAGCATTCACCAATATTCCAGCCGACATTCAAAGTAGGTACTTGATCATTTACCTATTTTCCAAAAAAATTGAATCCGTCAGTTAGGAATTATACATATGAAGATTTCCCTCTTAATGGAAGATGGCAATCACATTTACTTGAACCCTTTACTTGAACAGAAGCCATTTTTACGGATCCAAACAAACACTCAAGGAACTATGGGTTGAAACATGACAACTGACAATTATCCATCATGACATACAAGTAAGTTTGTCAAACAACCAGTAAATCCACTCTGCGGCAATGCTGGTATGGTCCGCAACGTTTGTGCTTGTAAAGTGCTTGGTACACCGCCAACATGCAGCGTGTTGGAATGGTCAAGGGAACTGAAGAACCCTGAGTTGGTGGCTGTTTGTGGCTTGCCTGCGATTGTCATGGTCACGGTACGACCAACCCTTTGTACTGAGAAAGCAGTGAAGTTGTTTAGCGGCAGCAGCTGGCTGGAAGTGATCACTGTGTCAGAGGCAGAAAAAAGAACAATCACAGAGAGACACAGAGTGAGCAAGGCAGACACAGAGTGAGCAAGGCAGACACAGAGTGAGCAAGGCAGTCACAGAATAAATACGGTAGATCAATTTTCACCACAAAGAAAGACAATTACCAATTACACTGCGAAAGAGCAGGACACATCTTTTGGTAGGACAGCTCAAGTATTGCATGTTCTTTTTATTAACATGACAATATCAACTTCTATGTCTTTTGCTCCAACAGCCATGAGGTTATAACCATCCCATTCTTGTATGTGTGACTTCATCTTAAACAGTTCAGTAAGATGAGAACACCCCACATGAAGACAGTTGGCATGCAAAACAAATTAAGCCAATCGCATTCCCTTCTTATGACAGTTGAACACAGAGTTAACAGTATTCGTACCTGTTGACTCCAGTCCAAAGTTAAACACCACCGACAACCTGCCTCTTTCCAAGAAAACTGCAAACAAGTCTCTGTAGACAGGAGAGCTCGTATAAACCAACAAACTGCTTGAGTTGGCAGTGGCCACATGGATCTGAGCAGAGAGTCTTGTAGACTCACGCAGGAAAGCTCGTGGCAAACTGTACTCTAAATAGGAAGTTGAGTAGAATTGTGGAGCTTGAACTGGGGAGAGATCTGCAAAAAGATGTGGAATAGACGACGCTGAGCTTGTCAGAAAGGGAAAGAAAGGATTTAGTTTGACTTAGACTTACACCTTGATTAATATCTTGATCAATGGCACAACATTCCAGTGCATATGTGCATGCGTTTGTATGTGTATGTGTGTACGTGTGTGTATGTGTGTGTGCGCCCATGCATGTGCGTGTGTGCATGTGTATGTGTGTGTGTGTGTGTGTGTGTGTCAATTCGAAAAGAAAGGTGTAAGCAACAGAGCCATCTGACAGGCAAGAAGACAAGAAGCAAAATGGAAATTACAACAGCAGCAATGGGCCAGTTCATCAGTTGATCACTGCTATCTGTACAGAAACTAAAGTAATGTGTATGGTTGGGTGGGTGATTGTGTGTGTGTGTGTATGTGTGTGTTGTGTGTGTAAGTGTTGTGTGTGTGTGTGTGTGTGTGTGTGTGTGTGTGTGTGTGTGTGTGCATGTCACGGTGTGGTTGTGTGTGTGTATGTGTGTGTGTGTGTGTGTGTGTGTGTGTGCGTGTGTGTGGTGTGTGTGTTGGGGGTGGGGTGCGTGTGAATGTGTACACTGCGCTACTGCATGTGTCTTTAATGCGTGTGTCTGTGCTTAGAAAACTTCACTAATTGGCTCTCCTGAATGAGTTCTTTTTACTTCTTTAGTCTCTGGTTTCCTGAGAGTTTATTCAACCACTAACAAAGACTTGGCTTGTTTATGACATGTGATTTAGCCATTTATCTTGCTTGGCCTACACTGTCACACATGTGGCTTTTGTCAAATTCAAAGAAAGTCACCTGAGGATGGGGAGAGAAGAGCTGAGCAAGAGACAATCAGTCTTCTTGACAAATGGTGTCATCATGAAGATACTAAATTGTAGCAGATTATCAATAATGGCATGCACACAACAAGAAAAAAACCATTTTCTTCTTCTGCAGGGAGAGGATAGAATGGTACATCACTTACTGATTTCACAGTTAACTCCACCAAACGGATATCTGCACTCACAGCTGTAGTTACCTCCACCATGGTCTGTACACCGTGCGCCATTTTGACAAACCATGGCAATACATGGCTGAGCAATCACCTCACACAGTGAGCCCTCATACCCAGCTAAACAAGTGCAGTTGAAGTCTCGGCTCCCGTAGCCTGTGGCAGAGCAATTGCCATTGTTTAGACAGGTACTGCCTTCTGAGCAAGGAGGACTGGGGCAGTTTTTGATGTTGATGGTTCCAACCAAGGCTGCTGAAATGAGATTAGGCTCGGAACTGCCAAAACGAATCTGAAAAAAGACAGACAGCTGAGATTCTATCCAAATCAGTTTGGCAAATAATTGAAATTAAATGAACTAGGTAAAATGATAACCAACTCAAGAACCTGCAGATGGCTGCACAATAAAGCAGTGCTTGACTGGGGATGAGGTCACAATCAATGAACACATAAGTAACAACAACGGCCTTTTTGGGGAAGCATTTTTCTTACTGGAAAGGAAAAACCTGTCTGTATGATGGCTGACCTGTTCGATATGTTCACATTGTTCCAAAGCTGTTGTTATCATTTGTTTTATCCAAGCATTATCTGGCTGACATAGACCATTGTAAAGGTTTGGAATAAAATGAAAGCAGTTTCTTTACAATGATGAAGAAGCTTGTATGATTGACCACTGTACATCAACAACTTGAAACAGAAGATGTTGAGAATCTCTACCACAGACAAAAAAAACTATAGCTTATCTTGAAAGCTAGTTCTGCTCCAACTCAATCACACACAGTTCTTGCAAAGGTAAATTAACTACACAAGAACCATTTCATACCACAGGATTTTAACATTGTAAATGACTCATTGTTGCTCCAGTGAAGACATGTGAAGACTGTTACCTACCCTCTGTATACAACCAGATAACCCAGGATGAACAGACAGGGCATGGGATGCGGCCGTGTTGTTGGGGACTCCACCAAGATAGACAGGCGTAAGGCTCTGTTGAAGCTCACCCACACATGGATGAGTCAGCATGAGCGGGACTTCCCCATCAACAGCAAGAAGCAGTTCTCGTGAGGAGACACTGTAACTGGGAGAAAAAACCAAACAATAAGCTTATTGTCATGGCAACATGCTATATTGCTGCTGAATGCAATGCCATTGTCATGGCAACACACTACATATCCACCAAGCAATCAATAGTAAAGGCTAAGGAAGGGAGATGAGTACCTGAAGAGAACATCATGCCACGGTGTGAAGTCATCAACATGGACAGTGCTGGTTATCAGAGCTTGTGATGCGTTCTGACAAATTGCACGGATCTGCAACCGACCACCAATGAGAACTAACAACAAATGGGCACCGCTCGGGGATAGCAAAAAAAATAGAACTCCTGGAGAAGAAAATGCAAGAGATGAACGTATACAAAAAAAGAGAAAAAGGGAAAGAAGAAGAGGTTGCATGGTTAGTAACTTGGTAGCTTGAGTCATCCCCCATTCACTACTAAGCAAAGAATATACAATAAAAATTTAAAAATCAATACACGGCTTTGTAGAATATCTTAGTGGTGAGTCATGGTTGATGATAACTTTTATGTCATTCTGACAGAAACGCTTTAAAATTGTGATTACATAGAGGCCTAGACCTATTTCTTGAGACATTGAAAGGCAATAAGTACACAATAACTCTGTGACTCACCTTCTTGTTCAGTTGTTCGGAATGTTATTCTGTTTGTAGCTGTTGTCACGCTCGCGTTTAGAACAAGAAGAGAATTTCCAGTAAACAAAGGAGTCACAACTGTTCTCTCTTTAGGAGAGTGCAAGAAAAAGGAGAAAACCAACAGCCAGAAGTTAGAGTATTCCACAACTTGCAACAGAGGGTAAGCAGGTGTTTACAAAATTTAGCTGTCAGCTTATGCGCCTGATTTGTACAGGGATCTGATCAATGCAACATCAACACGAACATGTCAAATCAATTCGCTCATTGCGGCTGACTCTGCACAAGCTTGAAAATGATATAGCTATGGAGAGTGATTGCATCACATACAGTACACTGTTTAATAACATTTCAGTTACAAGAATGTCAATTGCATGCTTTCCAGGATCGTGTTATTTGTCAAATTTTCAATGACTAATTGTTACAATGAAGCAACACCAAGATCATTGTTATAAAGACGACTCAGTTTAAATCTACAGGCCAGCAGGAATACAGAAAATACTCCTGATGTCATACAGCATTTTGCTTTTATGGTAGTTCATAGGTTATTCTCTAATGTACAAATTGCTGTGACCTAACGTCTCTTCTCACCTTGTGTGCAGTTGTCTCCAAAGGCAAATGGCAGACATCGACATATGTATCCAGCTGAGGTGGCATTGCTCAGCTGGCAGACAGACTTCCCTCTACATGGCCTCGAATTACACGGACTGCTAATTGCTGATGTAGACGGTGCACTGCTACTTGGGAGTGGAGTAGAGCTTCTTGTCTCGGGCGGTTGGCTTGAAGAAGAGGATGGAGAAGTATCCACAGCAGCCGTTGTAGTCAGCAGCTGAGTTGTGCTAGATGATGCAGAGGGAGTCAAAGGTAGAGCAGATGATGTCGTTTGAATTGTTGCTGAAGTTTCTGATGTTGCTGGAAGGCTACTTGAAGTGGCAGGTGGGGATGATGTCACTTGAGTCACTGGAGAGGATGACGTGGCCAATTGCGTTGATGTCCTTGTGGCTAACATTGAAAGCATGGACGATGAGACGGTTGGGAAGCTGGAGAAAATGTCTGGAGCTTCCGGTGGAGGTGGTGCTACAAGCAGCACTGGTGGAATATTCAAAGCGCAGCTGTTGCACTCCACACTACACCTTGTACCTAGACGAGATGCAGGACAACGACATTCATACCGTCTGCCAAAGTTTAGCTCCACACAAGAGCCAGTGCTGTGGCATGGCTGAGAAAGGCAGGGATGTAAGATTTGTGTCTGGCACAGAACACCTGTGAAATCAAGTGCACACTGACAGATGTAGCCAGAGGCTGACTGATCATTTGAACATGTGGCATTGTTACTGCAAGGCTGCAGTGCAGTGCACACATCAATGAGTGTTTCACAGCGCTCACCCGTGGCAAAAGCTGGACAATGACAGGAAAAGGAGTTGTCAGGGTGGATGACACAGCTTCCGGAGTTTAGGCATGTACCGTTGATCACACACAGGTTCTCAAGCTGGCAGCGCTCACCAAAGTGCGTTGAAGGACAGCTGCATTGATAACTGTCAACCATGTCAGTGCATGTCGCCATATTCAAACATGGCTGACTTAAGCACTCATCGTATTCCCGCTCACAGAATTGACCACCGAAGCCTGATCGGCAGAAACACTCAAACCCACCGGGAAAGTTGCGGCAAAATGCGTCATTTCCACATGGTGTTGATGCACATTCATCTATGTCGAGCTGACAACGAGAACCCTCAAACCCAGTCTGGCAGTTGCACCTGTACCTACCGATTTCATCTGTACAGTTAAGAGTGTTGTTGGTATGACAGGGATCACTGCTGCACTCATCGATCTCAGTCTGGCAAAAGGGACCAGTGTGTCCAACAGAGCACAAACACCTAAAGCCATTCACAATGTCAATGCAGCTGGCATTGTTCTGGCATGGCAACGATGCACATTCGACAATTTCACTCTGGCATAAAGTGCCTGTATATCCTGGTAAGCAACTGCAAGTGAAGCCATCAACTCCATCAATGCAGGCTGCACTGCTGTTCTGACAGGGTGATGAGTTACATTCATCAAAGTTTGTCTGACAAAGTATGCCCGAAAAGCCAGCCACACAAGTACAATCAAATCTATTAATGCCATCCTGACAGGTACCATTGTTAGCGCAACTAACACCGATGCATTCATCAATCTCACTCTGGCAGTGGTTGCCGTGGTAGCCAGAAGGGCAGAGGCAGCGATAGGAATTAATCAGGTCCAGGCACGTTCCATTGGAGCAGTCAACACTGAGACAGTCATCAATGTCGGTCTGGCAAAGATCACCAGTAAACCCAGTCGCACACAGACAGCTGAAGGCATTCACCTCGTCAATGCACTGACTACTGTTCATACATGGGTTAGATGTACACTCATCAATATCTTGTTGGCAACGGCGACCGGAGTATCCTGGTGTGCACGAGCAGGTGTAGTTCAAGATGTCGTCTTGGCAGGTGGAATTGTTTTCACACGTGTTGTTGATACAGTGATCGATGTCGATCTCACAGTATGTGCCAGTGAAGCCCGGAGTACACACGCAGAAAGTGAGCACTTGACGAGGAGAACTACTCCCAGTTAATGTTTGGTTCTCCCCAGCTGCACTGACACACAAGCCATTCTGGCAGGGAGTGTAAGGGCACAGATTGACGTTGATTTCACACATTGTCCCTGAGAAGTCAGCAGGACACTCACAAACAAACCCGTTCTCCAGGTCAGTGCAGTTTCCTCCATTTCTGCAAGGTGAACTTAGGCATTCATTTAATTCTGACTCACACAGACTTCCTGTGAACCCACTTGCACAGCTGCAAAGAAACTCCCCATTTGTCGGCTCACTGCAGAAACCGCCATTTCCACACGGGTTGGACAGGCATTCTGGAATGTCACTGCTGCAGAGACGTCCAGTAAAGCCTCGCTCACAGGCACATTGAAATGATGCAATACCATCCTGACAGGTGCCATTGTAACACGGACGAGATGCACACTCATCGATGTTAATTTGACAACGATCACCATCAAATCCCAGCGGACACGAGCAGTTGAAGTCATTGATTTCATCAAAGCATGTGCCGCCATTGAAGCAAGGGGCTGTGTATAGTAAACACTCATTAATGTTACTCTTACAAAGCGTGCCTGTGAAGCCCGGTGTACAGCGGCAGACGAATGATGCTATGTCATCCACACAAGTTCCTTCATTCACACATGGGCTTGACTGGCACTCATCAATCTCAGTCTGGCATTGGTCGCCAGTAAAACCATCGGCACATCGACAAGAAAAGGACAAAATGCCATCAACACATGTTCCTGAATTAAAGCATGTGCCATTAACACAATGATCCACATCTGTTTCGCACAAGGTGCCAGTAAAACCCTCTGCACAAGCACAGTTTACTTTCCCAATGCCATCAATGCATGTTCCATTGCTTACACACGGCTCAGACAAGCATTCGTTCAACTCTGTCTGGCACAGTGCACCCGAAAATCCTGTTGGGCACATGCAGTAAAAGCTGCCAGCATTGTTGCTGCATGTAGCGTTGTTCTCACAAGGCACTGCCACACACTCATCGATATCTTGATTGCAGTTCTGACTGGTGTAACCGGGTTGACAACGGCAGAAATAACTATTAATCAAGTCAACACACTCTCCGAATACACATGGTTGGCTCTGGCACTCAAGGAAGTTGCGTTGACAGAATTGTCCCTGGAATCCTGGTACGCAGAAGCACTGAAATCCATTAATCTGGTCAATGCATAGGCCTCCATTCTCGCATGGAGAGCTGGCACAGTCATCAATATTGATCTGGCATAGTGATCCATTGTAGCCAAGGGGACAGCTACAGTGGAACCCATTCATGCCATCAACACATGTTGCGTTGTTTTCACATGGAGAGCTTAAACATTCATTTATATCAGTCTGACAGCGATCACCCGTGAATCCACTTGGGCAAGAGCAAGTGTAAAAATCAATGCCGTTCACACATGTAGCGTTATTCAAACACGGAGACGACACACACTCATCAATTTCAAAATGACAGCGTGTACCAGCAAAGCCTGGGCGACAGAAACAGTTGTAGGCGGCAGTGGAGTCACGGCACACTCCATTGATACATGGATTAGGCACACACTCATCTATATCTATTTGACAAAGTTTGCCTGTAAAGCCAGCATCACAACGACATGTGAAGTTATCACGTCCATCGATGCAAGTTCCATTAACACAAGGCAAATATGTGCACAGGTCAAGATCAGTCTCGCAAGTCAGACCGGTGAACCCGGGTGTACAGGAGCAGTTGAAGCTGCTCACGCCATCAGAGCAAGATCCTCCATTAAGGCATACGTTTGGAAGACAGTCATTGATGTCTGTTTCACAGTTCAGACCAGTAAAGCCGTCAATGCAATTGCAGGAGAAGCCATTGATACCATCTAAGCAGTTTCCGCTGTTAGTGCATGGCTGTGATTGGCAGTCATCAATGTCAACTGAGCAGTTGCGGCCTGTCCATCCAGCCTCACACATGCACGAGTAGTTTGCAATGAGGTCAATGCAACTGCCACGTACACACGGCCCTCCCAAGCACTCATTCAATTCATCCTCGCAAAATTGTCCACGGAATCCAGACATGCACAGACATGTATAGTCATTTCCATTACCGGCATCAACACAAGTCGACCCATTGGTGCAGTTGCCATTTATGCAGGCGCTCAGGTAACTCTCACACCGTACTCCCGTATAGCCCGGCACGCAGCTGCAGGCAAACTGGTTTATTCCATCGTGACAAGTGCCACCTAAAAGACAGGGTACACTGGTGCATTCATCAAGTTCACTTTCGCAAAGCTGTCCAGTAAATCCTCCGGGGCACTGGCAGGAGAAACCACGAATGGTATCAACGCAGGTGGCATTGTTACCACATGGCATGCTCTCGCACTCATTTCTCTGTGTCTCACAGCGCAACCCACGCCAAAAAGAATCACACTGGCATATGTATCTACCAACATCATCAATACAGCTACCTCCGTTTTTACATGGCATAGATGAGCATTCGTCTATGTTCGTACTGCAAAACCGACCAGTGTACCCAGAAGCACAAATGCAGCGAAAACCGTCAACAAGGTCATCGCATGTTGCACCGTTCATGCACTGAGAGTTATTTCTACAGGCATCAAGATCAATGCTGCAGTTTTCTCCTGTAAACCCAGGATTGCAGCTGCATCTATACAGACCGACTTCAGGCTCTGAACAGTTGCCGTTTTCACATGGCATTCGTGCACATTCAGAGACATCCTCGTCACACAGCAGACCAGCATACCCATTCACGCAAATGCATCGATAGCTGCCCAAAGTGTCAACACAAGTTGCTTGATTCTGACATGGAGTCTGGAGGCACTCGTTAATGTTGCTCTCACACTGGCTTCCTGTCCAACCTGCAGGGCAGAGGCAGGTAAACATGTTGACACTGTCATTGCAGGTTGCACCATTCTGGCATGGCTCTGAAAGGCATTCGTCGAAGTTTGTTCCACATTGGTCACCACCATAACCAGGTTGGCAATAGCAAGCAAACCTGTTCATGCCGTTAACACAAATGCCATTTTGACCACAAGGAGCACTGGCACAATCATCAATCTTCATCGTACATCGCTCACCTGTGTAATCTGCTGGACAGCTGCAACTAAACCGGCCAATCATATCGCTGCATGTTGCATTGTTGTTGCACGGTAACGATGCACACTCATTTATGTTTGATTCACAATTCTCTCCAGTAAACCCATTAGCACATTGACACGTGTAGCTGTTGATACCATCCACACACGTTGATCCCGCATTGCAAAAGGCAGTCAGACAATCATCAATGTTCACATTGCATGTCTGTCCCGTGAAGCCACTTTCACACACGCATGTATAGCTGTTTATGCCATCAACACACGATCCCTGTTGACACGGTAACGATTGACATTCATTGATATCAACATCACAAAGCGATGCTGTCCACCCAGAAGGACAAATACACGAAAAGGAGGCCAGTCCATCAACACAAGTGCCGCGTACACACGGTCCTTCTGCACATTCGTCCACATTGACCTTGCACCGTTGGCCTGAAAATCCCAAACCACAGTCACAGGTGAATGAAGCCACACCATCAAGACAAGTCCCATTGTTGGCACAGCTGTCTGCATGGCAGTCATCAATGTCCACCTCACAGAGGTGGCCAGAAAACCCATTAGGACAACTGCAAGTAAATGAATCAACCCCATCAATACAACTTCCACCATTTCTACAAACACCTGCAAGACAATCATTGACATTACTCTCGCAAAGGCTCCCAGTAAAGCCTCTCTGGCAGGTGCAGGAGTAGCCATTAATTTCGTCCACACAAGTAGAGTTGTTTGTGCACGGAGACGATGCACACTCATTTGTGTTCACAGAACAGTTACGGCCAAACCATCCATTTGCACAGTTGCAGTGATAATCACCAGCAAGATCGATGCAACTTCCACCGTTTCTACATGGATTTTGGTGGCAGTCATCAATGTTTGTTTGGCACTGAGATCCGGTAAAGCCAGTCAGGCAGACACAGGTAAATGAAGCTACACCGTCAATGCACGATGAATTACTCAAACATGGCAAAGGGAGACAATCATCAATATTCACCTCGCAATGTTCACTGGTAAACCCAACGGGACAGACACATTGAAATCCATTCATGCCGTCAACACAACTGGCATTATTGCTGCATGGAGAGCTGCCACATTCATTAACATCCGAATCACAAAGTACACCAGTGAATCCTGGATGACACTGGCACGAGAAGCTGCCGATAGTGTTTAAGCAGCTTGCATTGTTCAAACACAGCTGGGATGAGCACTCGTCGGCATCTTCTTCACAGGTGGCTCCTTGAAAACCAGTCCCTTGACAGTCACACGTGAAGGTGTTCAATCCATCAGAGCAGCTTCCATTGTTCCTACACGGCCGGCTAAGGCATTCTGGAATGTCACGCTGACAAAACGTTCCTGAAAAGCCCGGTACACAAAAACATTCATAGCTGGTGCTGTTATCACGGCAGAGAGCTCCATTCTGACATGGTGTGCTGTCACAAAGGCCCACAGCAAACTGGCAGGTTGCTCCACTGAATCCAGATGGACACAAACAAGCAAAACCATTTCTCAAATCCAAACAACTGGCATTGTTCATGCACGGATTAGACGTACACTCATCAAGGTCTGTTTCACAACGAGCGCCGCTAAAGCCTGATGGGCAACGACACTCAAAGCCGGACTGCATATCACGACAGATGCCAGAGTTCAGGCAGGGCTGTGAACGACAGCGATCTAGACGACTCTCACAAACAATGCCAGTATATGGAACTGGGCAAACACAGGTGTATTCATTGATCTCATCCACACATGTACCTTCATTCAAACATGGTGATGAAGAGCATTCATCCATGTTTACATCACAATTGCGCCCTGTCCATCCACCTTCACAGGTACAAGTATACCCATTAACAATGTCAGAGCAGTTTCCTTGGTGACAGGGAGAGGATGAGCACTCATTCAGCTCACTGTTGCATTGCAGTCCAGTATAACCGGCAACACATAAGCATGAGTAGTTGGCCAAACCATCTATGCATGGTGAAGAGAAAGCGCATGGTTGAGAGGCACACTCGTCGACATTGGTTTCACAAAACCTGCCTGTGAAGCCTGACGCACAGCTGCAGCTAAATGAAGCAAGTTCATCAAGGCAAGTGGCTGAATTTTGACATGGCTCCAACTGACATTCATCAATTTCTGTCTGGCATTCTGGACCAGTGAAGCCAGGAATGCACCGGCAGACAAAGCTGTTTAAACCATCAACACAGGTGCCATTGTTGACACATGGCCGATGCACACAATCATCAATGTTGCGGTTGCAGTTTTTTCCAAAATAACCAGCAGTGCACAAACAGCGGTAGTCATTGATGAGGTCAACACATGTGGCTTCATTTCCACATGGATTCGGCTCACAGTTGTCTATTCGTGTTTCACACAATTCACCCGTGTAGTCTGCTACACACAGGCAGGTGAATGCTGCAAGGCCATCAATGCAGGTTCCATTGTTCATGCAGCTCTCTTGGAGGCAGTCATCAACGTTTGTCTGACAGTTCAATCCTACAAAATCAAAAACAAATCAGATGATGCGGATGGTGAGAATAGATTATGCTAACTAAATATACCGTTGTGAATTAACATCAACTGTCTTCATTAAATTAAAGTTTAGCAGAGATCCTCTGCTGCTTTCTTTCTGTGCCTGCTGTCATCAAAATTTTTGTTTCTCTTTTTCATCAGTCATAAGCATATCACACATCATGTGTCCAAACATGTACAGGGAGTAACCACAATGTATAGAGTGTCTTGCACAGCTTACATCTAGCTTTCCAAACTATGATTCACTGATACATGTATAAGCAAAGCAGATCCAACAAGAGACGATGCCTGTCGGTGCAGGTACTAGACACGTTAATTTACTCAATCACGAAGTTGCTTGAGGTGGATAGCATAAGATTGGCCAGCTAAAGCAAATGAAGACACCAGGCAAGAATCACTCTCACCAAATTGGTTGCTAAACTACAAGATTTGGAGAGGTTTCACAAAAATTTGCTGTAGTATGAGAAATTCTTTGACAAACCTGTGTACCCAGCTGGGCAAAGGCAGCCGTAAGTTCCAGGCTGTTGCTCCACACATGTAGCGTTATTGTTGCACGGCTCCGACAAGCACTCCTCAATGTCGCTGCTGCACATTTGTCCGGTATAACCAGGCAAACAAACACATTCATAAGATCCAGGAGTGTTGCTACAGCGACCGTTACCACAGGAAACATTGTTGCACTTGTCAATGTCAGTGACACATGTGGTGCCTGTGAAGCCGGCCACACATCTGTGAGTAATACATGAGAATAAAAACAAATGTTATATACCTCCAAAACCATTTGAGCCTTGATCCTGAAAAGGAAAAAATATATAAATGAATTCTTAAGAAGAGAGCGACAGGAAGTTCCTATTGACCAACATTTTCTTTACATTATAGCTTCTCCCATTACAAAAATCTCACATGACAGCTGCAGAGATCTGTCGGTATTTTCATAAACATAAATACCAGCTACAATGCGTAGCTGCACACACAAAACACTTATGTTGCTGGTGTACTGCAAAGAAACAGTTTTGTTCTCTGTATCTTGGTAACCATGTTGGTTTCCATATTGTATGTTTTTTCTGTGTGTGTGTGCGTGCGCACGCACACACTAAGAGTCATACTTTCTATATCGTGATGTTTGGAGATCTAGATTGTGTTTCTTCAAAAATTTCAAACTACAGCTAACCTGAATACCAGCTGGATTATAGTTTTAGCCACAGCTTCAAACTGGTCGAACCTCAAATCAGAACTTTAAACAATACGACATGCAAGAGAAAAGAAAAAAAGTTAATGAAAATGAGGCAAACAACCGTCTGCCCACCTGCATGTAAACTCTGCTACACCATCCACACATGTACTGCCGTTACCACATGGCGACGACTGGCACTCGTCGTAGTTGACAGAGCAATTATCACCCGTGAAGCCATTGGAACAGAAACATGCATATCCGTTTACCTGCAACAGTGTGCAGCAAGATTGATGTAACCATGGAAACTTTAACTATTAAGGTAGCTGTACTTTCTTTGGCAGTCTTCATTGTCACAGTCCTTTTAAGGACAACAAATCAGAAACAATATCTGCTGTGCATTTATCTAGATATTCTATTAACAGTTAAAACTGATACTGTCAAAAGATAGAAAAAACATCTGGGAAATGATAAATGTGCTCCATTGAAATAAAATCCTCAGTCTTTTTGAATGTACAAAGATAAGAATGATCAAGGGTCATAACTGGAAAAGAAGACAACTACTTCGAAGCAGAATAAAACATTGCCAAGAAAAAAAACTCATACTGTAATTGATATCAGCCCTCCTTATTGTGAATTGAAGGGCTGCTTACCTGGTCAGTGCATAGACCATTTGCACAGGGAGCCGACAAACACTCATCAATGTTTGTCTCACACTGCAGACCAGTGAATCCGTGATTGCAAGAACAGACATAACTGTTGGCGAAATCATGGCAAGTTCCGTTGTTGCGGCACGGCATTGATAAGCATTCATTGATATCAATCTGGCATTGTTGCCCAGTAAAACCAGGAAAACACTGGCAGCGAAAGGAGGCAACCTGCAGAGGCAAAGCAAGACAACGAGGTTACGAAGGGAACATTGTAAAGGTTTGCAGTAGCCCTATGAAATGAAGAAAATCCATTTGGGGTAGGAGCAAAGTCTGTTTTCGTTAAAAGTTTGCACTTTGGGCTACACAACAGATAACCATGTTGTACAGGCGGAGAAGTGTTGTATGCATGTGAAGATGTCGACCAATCACCTTGGTGACCATTGCTGCAGACATGTGAACGTGTACTGATGCATGTATTTGTGTGCATTGAACTGTGATTGGTACAGGCTGCATGCCATGCACATCCAACAGCATACTCAACTCTTGGTTTTTGCCATTCTACCAGTACTGTCATGTATATGCATACACCTGACTTTGAGCCACCATGATTATTGTCCAGTGCATGTATCATGGCTGACTGTTGGATGTAGCCCAAAGTGTCAGGGCTCCTTAATTCGGTTCTGGGAGTGGGGAGTTAAAAGGAAACTTAAATTTTCTTTTGTTTTATGGGGCTACTGCAAAATTTTGCGATGATCCCTAGTATAATGTTATAATGCAGTGCTTGCATATATGCACTCGGTAAATTGACGTGTGTGCATGTGTGTGCGCGCGCACGCATGCGCGTGTTTATGTGGATGTGCACACTCGTGTAGGTGCATGCATTAGCACGGACACCAGGATTTACTCATATCATCCATTTTGGCAAATTTTGGGCTCATGGTTCGATTAAGGCACGCTGAAAATGTATGCAAATAATCCCGCCAAAGTGATACAGGTAGGCCCACATTTGGTTCCAACAGCATGTGAGACAGAAAGAGTGATTGTATGTTTTGACACCAAGGTCAGCGGACCCACTCACCCCATCTATGCAAATACTGTTGTTGGCATGGCAATTATTGCCCTGACAATCATTGTTATCAATTGTTGATTCACACAGGCGCCCAGTGAAGCCTGGTGTACAGTTGCATGTTGCCGCCTGTGGAAACGTTCTCTGACAGCGACCTCCATTCTGACACACAACATTTGCACAGGTGTCGATCATTGACTCACACTGTCGTCCTAAAAATTAAACACATGGAGAGAAAAAGAACAAGACCATTGGTTTCTTCAGTTCCAGGGTTGCCATAGACGTTTTTGGAGTCTGCCCAGGGTCACTAGGGTAACAGGCATATCAGATGGAGGGATTTGTGTTGACTTCCATGACCCAGCCTTCTCAACCAATTGCAAATAGGTTCTGAGATGACCACCTACCCAACAAGAAGCGGGCACAGTGAAGGGAAAAAGAAAGAGCAAGATCAACTTGCAGTAGAAAAAAAAAAAAACATTGCACAGCTTGGGGCTCTGGGTTTAATCTGTAGCAGATTCATTTTCCAATGTGAGCCACTAAAACTTTCTGTTGATAGTTACACAATGTCGGCTGGCACGTGCATGGCCTGGCGGCATGACAAGCCAGCAACGCTGTTGTGAGTTTGTCTCCTTTCTCTTCCTAGATCTTTTCCTTCCCTTCCCAACTCTGCATCCGAAGTCTTACTGTCTTCAGCGCTCTGATTTCTCTTCCAGTTCATTTTGTTTCTTCCTTTCCGGGATCCGTTGTGTCTCCTCAATGCTCTCTGAAGTCCACACAAACATCTTACCTGTGTATCCAGGACTGCAGAGACACGAATGTGAGCCGTCGACAGCATCCATACACGTCCCTGAGTTGAGGCAAGGTGAAGAGGAACATGACAGCAACGTCTGACAGGCTGTGCCCGTGAAGCCGGACGAGCAGCTACACGAGTATGAGCCGAACGAGTTTGAGCAGGTGGCGCCATTTTGGCATTGTGATTGCGTTGTCACTGGTGTTTCACATTCATCTATATCCGCTGTGCATGTCGATCCAGTAAAGCTGGGGGAGGACAGATTTAAAATATGAAGCAATATTGAAATTCTCATCGAGCATTTCAGAAACTTAATTATCAAGAAATAACCTGTTAACCTTCGTACCAGCTGAACAGCTATAAGAGGGCAGTGTAGGACAGGCAGCTGCCTCGAACTAACAGCGACGCGGTCGGAGAGAGAGAGAGAGAGAGAGAGAGAGAGAGAGAGAGAGAGAGAGAGAGCCATGGAGAGCCTGAGAGAGTGTTCGTGAGTGGGTGAGACAGATGGAGGGACAAGGGAAGGAGACGGAGAGAGAGAGAGAGAAAGAGAGAGAGAGAGAGAGAGAGAGAGAGAGAGAGAGAGAGAGAGAGAGAGAGAGAGCTCCGATAGCAGAGGTACAGAGAGTGAAAGCCAGAGGGGAGAGGATTGAAGATTCCAGGTACATGTACATTTCCTAAGCCTCTGAAAATGCTGTTAAGCAAATCAAATCGAGTCGGGAAGAGCACTCAGTCTACCATATCGATCTATTTTATTTACAATACAAACAGATAGATGAACTCCCCGCTAAAGCCTACTACATCAAGCTTCAGTATTTCGTTATAAACTTTCATCTTGAGTACCGTGCTAGGGCGTTTCCAAGTACCAAATTGAAATTTATGACTATGGCAAATCAGGTGCTTCCCTCACCCGTTACTGCAGATGCAGAGAGCCCTCTGACCGAAGGTGAAGCAGGCCGCAGTCTGGTTTGTCTGACACTCATTGCAGCTCGACTGAGCTCTAGCTTCTAGCGCTACCAACCAAACACCGACAAGCGCACACGTCGCAAGAAGAGCCAAGTTTGAACGCCGCTGGTTCATCTCACAAGAAGGCGAAAACGTCTAGCACCGTTTTATTTTGCGTAGTTATCACCTGGGAATAGAGCAGTGTCGAATGATGACGATAACGTCACGCCCAGGGCCCCGGTAGCTAGGTGCCTTTCAGACTACCAGTGGGAACAGAGCATACAACTAGCTATAGATAGTGCAACCGGCAGTGGAGAGACCCTTTCTATCCATAACACGTAGACACTCTTACACTCATAGTTCGTTTGCCGCTGCTCTCTAGGTTCTCTTTCCGTAGCTCGGAAGCCTAGTTCCTGTTCAGAAGAGCTCGTGTTCTCGTTGCGCCGCGGCTCAAAAGAGTCCTGACACTGGAACTTCAACTTCTCGTCTCGGTTGCCATGGTGATGCATGCCTTGTGGTTTTGGCCGGGGGTGAGTATTCAACGCTTTCCCAATAGAAAATAACGGAAGACACGAAAGTGAGTAATGGAAGATAGTATTGAAGACGTTTCGGCGTCTACGCCGT